>VIAB01015950.1:7210-18394 GCA_009801035.1 Oophaga pumilio | reverse complement strand
TGCATAAAAAATAAAAAAAAACTACTCACCTCTGCCCGTTCCAATGCTGATCTCGTTGCTTCATCAATCAATCCTATCTGTGGGCACGCGCGCCATCTCGACAATAGCGCCGCCGCCACTCTCCTCAGCCCACGCGCCATCCCCGTCCTGACCACATGCGATACCCCATCCTCAGCACATGCGCAGACTGATGGAACGGCGCGCGGCCCGATGGGAGAGTGCAGAGGCCAGAGGAGAGTGGGTGCTGCGCCGGCTCTAGTAAAGAGGGTCCAAGAGATTACGAGCAGGCTGAGGAGAGTGATGGCTGCGCTAGTTTTGGGGAGATGGTGCGCGTGCCCAGCGGGAGAGCTCTACGTGCCCCCTCTGGCACGCGTGCCATAGGTTCGACACCACTGATATAGGGTATGGAGCATCATATGGGGCCTATTCTGTATGGAACATTATATGGAGCCCATTCTGTGTGGAGCAATATATGGGGCCCATCATATGCTGTATGGAGCTTTATATGCGATTCATTATACTATATGGAGCAATATGTGGGGCTCATTCAACTCTATGGGGACCGTCCTATACTTTATGGCACATTATATGGGGACTAACGTATACTGGAGCAGTATGTGGAGAACATCATATACTGTATGGAACATTATATCGGACCAATTATGTATGGAGCAATATATGGGGCTCATTATTCTGTATGGCACACTGTGTGTGGCCATAATACTGTATGGAGGAATATACTGTCCGGTTTTTGAGCTATTGTAGATTTTAACATAGATATCAGTCATGTCATGTAAGAAGTGAAGTATTTTTCATTTTACTATACCTATATTTCTGTGCTGTATCGGAGCATCATGAATTGTAGTATGTGTTAAAGGGGCCCACTGACACTCTTTGGCCCGGGGCACACAAAAACCGGGAGCCAGCGCTACCCCCCCACAACTTTAGCCAAATAACCCCCAGTTTTCAATGCATAACTATTATTATAAAGTTAATTAAGGTTGCCAAGCTTAAGTAATAAGAATTGATGTCGTTGCCATTCAAATGGGCACTGTAGGTGTGTTTACTGCCTTCTACTCCCTGCCGACTTTGCTTCCCCATTGACTTGCATTGGGTTTCGTGTTTCAGTCGGACCACCGACTTTTCTCGATAGTCGGCCGATTTAGTTCGACTCGACTTTTTAGAAAGTCGGGTTTCATGAAACCCGACTCGACCCTAAAAAAGGCAAAGTCGCTCATCTCTAGTGTTTAGGATGTTCGTAACAAAAAACATGTACACAGTAGGTTGATGTGTACCCCCCAGGGGAAAATGTTTGTCAGTCAGTACAATTAGTGCATGAGCATTACAAGTATAGAAGACCCGCTCCTTTAAACTGGGAAGACATTTTTCGTAGGCCATCCTCCACGTCTCTTCAGACACCACAACTAGAACACGAGTATAAACGTGTTCCATGATGCAACAGCCACTATATTGTTTTGCAAGTGTGTTTAGGATGTCCGTAAAAAATAATATTTACACAGTAGGTTGATGTGTACCCCCCTAGGGGAAAATGTTTGACAGCCCATACACTTAGTGTATGGGCATTTCAAGTATTGGACTCCCGCTCTTTAGAGCTTGGAAGACATTTTTTGTAGGCCATCCTCTACGTCTCTTCGGACACCACCACTAGAACACGAGAGTAAACGTGTTCTGTGATGCAACAGCCACTATATTGTTTTGCAAAGGTGTTTAGGATGTCTGTAACAAAAAAATATTTATAAAGTAGTTTGTCAGTCAATACACTTAATGTATGGGCACTCCAAGTATAGGAAACCCGCTCCTTTAAACTGTAAAGACATTTTAAGTAGGCCATACTCCTTGTCTCTTCAGACATCACCACTAGATCACCAGGGTGAACGTATTCCGTGATGCAACAGCCACGTAATATTTTTGAAGGGTTTTTATGATGCCCGTTACAAAAATGTTGAGACAGTATGTCGATGTGTACCCCTCAGGAGGAATTTCTTGTCAGCCCATACACTTAATGTATGGGCATTACAATTATAGGAGACCCGCTCCTTTATAATAGAAACAGATTTTTAGTAGGACTTCCTCCATGTCTCTTTCAAGTGGTAGTGGAGTGCGTTCAAATTTGGGGAAGGCCTTGCATTCACTGCATAGGCAAACAGTATGGGAGATCCACTACCTAATAATGTTAACTTTGTTGGTTGTTTATCTTCAACAATGCAATTCTCCACTGTCAGTTCTTCAGCCTCAACACTGCAATGCTACAATGCAGGGTCTTCAGCCTCATCACTGCAATTCACCAATGCAGGTTCTTCAGCCTGATCATTGCAATTCTCCACTGCTGGTTCTTCAGGCTCAACACTAAAATGCTCCAATGCTGGGTGTTCTTCCTCAACATTGCAATCCTGCAATGCAGGCTCTTTGGGTTCAATATTGCAATGCACCACTGCTGGGTGTTCTTCCTCAACACTGCAATGCAACAATTCAGGTTCTTCGGGCTCAACATTGCAATGCTCTACTCCTGAGTGTTCATCCTCAACACTGCAATTCTCCACTGCCGAGTTTTCAGCTTCAACACTGTAATTGTCCACTGCAGGTCCTTCAGGCTCACCACTGCAATTCACCAATGCAGGTTCTTCAGCCTCAATAACGCAATTCTCCACTGCTGGTCCTTTAGCCTCAACACTGACATTCTCCACTGCTGGGTCTTCATCCTCAACACTGACATTCTCCAATGCAGGTTCTTCATGCTCAACAATTCACTGCATAGCCAAACAATATGGGAGCACCAAATTAATAGGAACAATGCTTTTAGGTGGCCTAGGCAAATAGTATGGCAGTAGCAATTAAAGCTTAATGGAAATTTTGGTTTCATGTGGCCATCCAGTACGTAGCTTCAAACGGTTATTGGGGTGCGTGTAACGGGGCAGGGCAGGCCTTGCATTCAATGCCTAGGCAAACCATATGGCAGTATCAAATAAAGCTTAATGGGAACTTTGGTTTCATGTGGACATCCAGTACTTTGGTTCAAAGTGTTATTGGGGTGCGGGTAACATTGGGGCAAGGCAGGCCTTGCAGTCAATGCATAGGCAAACAGTTTGCCAGTACCAAATAAATAAGACTGGGAACTTTGTTGTAATGTGGCCATCCAGTACGTTGGTTCAAAGGGTTATTGGGGTGCTTGTAATGGGGCAAGGGCAGGCCTTGCATTCAATGCCAAGTCAAACAGTATGACAGTAAAAAACATACCTTAATGGAAACTTAGGTTTCATGTGGCCATCCTTTACATTGCTTCAAAGGGTTATTGGGGTGTGTGTTACTTTGGGGCAGGGCAGGCCTTGCATTCAATGATAAGGCAAACAATATGCCAGTACCAAATAAATAAGAATGGAAACTTTGTTGTAATGTGGCCATCCAGTACGTTGGTTCAAAGGGTTATTGAGGTGCGTGTAATATTGGTGCAGGGTAGGGCAGCCCTTGCATTCAATTCCTAGGCAAACAGTATGGCAGTAGCAAATATAAGTTTAATGGGAACTTAGGTTTCATGTGGCCATCCAAAATGTTGGTACAAATGGTTATTGGGGTGCGTGTAACGTTGGGGCAGGGCAGGCCTTGCATTCAATGCCTAGGCAAGCAGTATGGCAGTACCAAATAAAGCTTAATGGGAAATTTGTTTTAATGTGGCCATCTAGTATTTTGTTTCAAAGTGTTATTGGGGTGCAGGTAACGTTGTGGCAAGGCAGGCCTTGCAGTCAATGCATAGGCAAACAGTTTGCCAGTACAAAACAAATAAGACTGGTGAACTTTGTTGTAATGTGGCCATCCAGTACATTGTTTCAAAGGGTTATTGGGGTGCGTGTAACGTTGGGGCAGGGCAGGCCTTGCATTCAATGCCTAGGCAAACAGTATGGCAGTAACAAATATAGCTTAATGGAAACTTTGGTTTCATGTGGCCATCCAGTACGTAGCTTCAAAGGGTTATTGGGGAGCGTGTAACGTTGGGGCAGGGCAGGCCTTCCATTCAATGCCAAGTAAAACCATGTGGCAGTACCAAATAAAGCTTAATGGGAACTTTGGTTTCATGTGGACATCCAGTACGTTGATTAAAAGGGTTATTGAGGTGCATGTAATGTTGGGGCAGGGCAGGCCTTGCATTCATTGCCTAGGCAAACAATGTGCCAGTACCAAATAAATAAGAATGGGAACTTTGTTGTAATGTGGACATCCAGTACGTTGGTTCAAAGGGTTATTGAGGTGCGTGTAACATTGATGCAGGGCATGGCAGGCCTTGCATTCAATGCCTAGGCAAGCAGTATGGCAGTACCAAACAAAACTTAATGGGAACTTTTGCTTCATGTGGCCTTCCAGTACGTTGCTTCAAAGGGATATTGGGGTGCATGTAATGTTGGGGCAGGGCAGGCCTAGCATTCAATGCCTAGGCAAACAGTATGCCAGTACCAAATAAATAATAATGTGAACTTTGTTTTAATGTGACCATCCAGTACTTTGGTTCAAAGGGTAATTGGGTTGCGGATAATGTTGGGGAAGGGCAGATCCTGCATTCAATGCATAGGCAAACAGTATGCCTGTAACAAATAAATAAGATTGGGCACTTTGTTTTAATGTGGCCATCCAGTACGTTGTTTCAAAGGGTTATTGGGGAACGTATAACTTTAGGGCAGGGCTGGCCTTACATACAATGCATAGAAAAACAGTATGGCAGTACCAAATAACGCTTAGTGGGAGCTTTGGTTTAATGTGGCCATCCAGTAAGTGGGTTCAAACGCTTATTGGGGTGCGTGTAACTTTGGGACAGGGCAGGCCTTGCATTCAATGAATAGGCAAAAAGTATGGGAGTATCAAACGAATACTTGGAACTTTGGTTGCATGTAGTCATCCATGACGTCTGTTGAAAGGGTTGTTGGGGTGCATCCAAATTTTGGGCAGCCCTGCCACTCACTGCATACACATTAACAGTATAGGAGACCCTCTATTTAATAATGGGAACAACAAAGCATAGCCAGCTGATGGATCTCTAAGAAAATTGAGGGCCCACTGCTGGCACTATAAAAATAGACTTTGTGACTTTCATAATCCCTCCTTCATAAATGAAACAGGATGTGTCTGATGATGTGTCACACACCACATGGCCAAATATGGTTGTAAAATGTTAAAATGACATTTTCCAGTAAATGCATTTGACTTGGTTGAAAGCAATGGTAAAGTTAAAAACGCATGAAAAACACTACGTGTGAACATAGCCCACATGGTGGAGAAACATTTGTGGTTTTAATTATTTATTTTGCCTTACATACAAATCATTACCCTGGATAGGATGTTCCTTAACATATTTCACAGGAAAATCAATTTTGGTATAGTTTTTGTATGTTTTATTGTGCGTCTGTAAAAGTGGCGTAAGACTCTGACAACATTGTTCACAGCTGTGACTTAGGAGTCAGACATTCTTCCAGGGGTATTCCCCATGATGTTCCCATGTCATTTGAGCACTGTTTCCATCAATTTCAGACATTTTTAGACCCAAATTTTTATAAATGCTTGGTTTTCCCAGACTTACATTGGGCTCGCTGCTCGGATCGAGTACCCGAGCATTCCAATTTGTTTGACCCGAGCAACGAGCACCCAAGCATTTTAGTGCTCGCTCATCACTAGTTATTAGTTTAGTCATAAAATAATCATACTGACTTACAACATTTTGTTGCCAGGTTCTTTATACTACAATATCACTACTTTAAAAATTAAACCCATTCAGAATTATGAACTGTTTTTCTGAAACTTACATGGTAAAGTGAATGGTGTCATTTCAAACTGCAAAAAAAACAAGCTGGTTGTGTGGATGGAAAAAATAAAAGTCATAGCTTTTGAAGAAGGGTTGGAAAAGATGAAAGCTCAAAAATGAAAAATTACTGGTCAGGAAGAAAAAAAATACCCTTTAACTGAAGTGAGGTGAGGAATGGATAGTAATTTTGGCATGGGTTTATCAGATGCATTATGTATTCGGACATGTATGTCCAACAACAAGACATATTAAAAAGAAACTAGAAAAGTGCACTAAATTCTCATGTAAGGTTACTTTATATTTACTACAACTAATACTGTAATGCAATTTAGAAACCTAGGTAGTATCAACATGTTTTTTCTTGCTAGTATTAGTGGTATGCTTTACAAATCCACATGGAATACAGAACAAAAAGATGAAAAGGGATTTCTTATACTTATCTTCTCTTTTTTGTCAGGAAGATTATGTATTTAGTGTTGAAGGATTCTCAGTAGAGTTTTACAAAAACGCAGCTTTACTGGAAGTGAAGTGATCACTATGTTTCTTAAACCATTTTGGAGATTACAGCATAGCGAAGACTAATTCTAATCTAGGTCATTACAAACTGTAAAGCACTTGTCAAAGATACAGTAAAAGACTGTGATGGTGAATGACTACCACAATATTCTCTACTCACATTCATGATTCAAGAAAACAGTACTTCCCTGAATCATTCAGTAAATGAATGGAACTACACGGTACAAAGATATACATCTTTACTGTATGGAACTACACAGAATAATTAATTCTCACTAACATCTAAAAATGTATCTTAAAGTAAAGTAGCTCTGTAATAGTTTATTCTACTTGAGGTCTTAGTTAAACTATTTGGCAACAGTTAAATGGTCTTTGACCAAATAATTCGTTTTTTTATTTTATTAAGTCCAGTAATTTTGAAGAGAAAATATGTCATCAAGTTTAGAGAATAAATTCTACTTAGCGAGCAATATATCCAAAGGTTAAGGTTGCCTACTAGAACGTGCAGTTCTACCAAATATCTTACAATATATTTGCATGGCTGGATGAAAGTCATGTGATTAGACTTTGTAATAGATTTTTTGACGATTACTGTTGGAAGTATTATCTATGATCTTTGGTATTCACTAGTGATGGGCAAGCAATAAAATGCTCGGGTGCTCGTTGCTCGGGTCGAGCAAATTGGAATGCTTGGGTGTTCGACCCGAGCAACAAGCCCAATGTAAGTCTATGGGAAAACCAAGCTTTTTTGCCGTGACCCCCTCCGGAGGTCTTTTTAGGGTATCAAAACGTCAGAAATCTATGGGAACAGTGCACAAATGACATGGGAACATCATGGGGAAGACCCCTGGAAGCATTTCTGACTCCTAGGTCACTGCTGTGAACAATGTTGTCAGAGTGTTACGCCATTTTTACAGCCGCACCAAAAAACATACAAAAACTAAACCAAAATGAATTTTCCTGGGAAATATGTTAAGGAACATCCTTTCCAGGATAATGATTTGTATGTAAGGAAAAATAAATAACCCCCCAAAAAACTGTTCCTCCCCACTTGGGCTATGTTCACACGTAGCGCTTTTGATGAGTTTTTCAACTTTAGCATTGCTTTCAACCAATGCAAATGCATTCACTGGGAAAAGTCATTTTAACATTTAACAACCTTAGCTGGCCATGTGGTGTGTGACAAATCCTGTTTCATTTATGAAGGAGGGACTCTGAAAGTCACAAAGCATATTTTTATAGGGGCATCAGGCGGCATTAATATTCTAAAAGGGCCATCAGCTGGGTATGCTTTGTTGTTCCCATTATTAACCCCTTTACCCTCAAGGGTGGTTTGAATGTTAATGACCAGGCCAATTTTTACAATTCTGACCACTGTACCTTTATGAGGTAATTACTCTGGAAAGCTTCCACGGATCCTGGTGATCCTGACAATGTTTTCTCATGACATATTGTACTTCATGACAGTGGTAAAATTTCTTTGATATGATTTGCGTTTATTTGTGAAAAAAACGGAAATTTGGCAAAAATTTTGAAAATATTGCAATTTTCTAACTTTGAATTTTAATGCCCTTAAATCACAGAGATATGTAACATAAAATACTTAATAAGAAACATTTCCCACATGTTTACTTTACATCAGCACAATTTTAGAACCAAATTTTTTTTTGTTAAGAAGTTATAAGGGTTAAAAATTAAACAGTGATTTTTACAACACCATTTTTTTTTTAGAGACCACATCACATTTGAAGTCACTTCGAGGGGTCTACATGGTAGAAAATACCCAAAAGTGACACCATTCTAAAAACTGCACCCCTGAAGGTGCTCAAAACCACATTCAAGAAGTTTATTAACCCTTCAGGTGCTTCACAGGAAGTTTATTAACCCTTCGGGTGCGTCACAGGACTTTTTGAATTATTTAAAAAAATGAACATTTAATAATGATGAGCAAACATGCTCAGTAATACTCGTTACTCGCCCGAGCATTGCTGTACTCACTGTACTCGGCGAGCAACGAGCATTTCCGTGTTTGCTCGGCTGGTGTTCTGGTGCACGCCCTACATTTTTGGCACTCTTTAGAGCGCCAATTAACATGCAGGGATTGTCTGCCACTCACTGTAATATCGCAGCCATCTTTGTTGTGGTATTACAGTGATTGGCTGGCCGCACAGCGTCATCAGGTGTATAAGAGACCTGGCACCGCGATGATCGGCTCAGTGTGCTCCAGAATTAGCGAGTGTAGGGAGAGCTGCTGCCGAGATAGGGTCAGATTTGGGGGTTTAGAAGGTAGTGTAGGTCTAACATCAAACAATACACAAATCCAGGGTAATCAACAGTCCTTCTAAGGCAGAGGTCTCAAACTGCATTCCTCAAGGGCTGCAAACAGGTCATGTGCCATTTTTTGTGGTACTGTTGAATTTTTTGAGTGTCTTATACAATATTTTGACACCATTATGCTGCCCCCAAAAAATTTAGCTGCCCAAAAAATATTTAGCTACAAGGCAGATGTTTTACACTGGGTTTTGTCTGCCACACGGATCGCATATCATTGCGCTAAAAATTTGGCCATTTCAGGCCTCCATATAATTTTTTTTATTGACACAATTTTGATGGAAAAAAATACAGGGCAGATATTTGAAAGTCGGCTCTCTTCATCAGTCGCCTAATTTATCTGTGGGCTAAAAATTGTGGCATTTCAGGGATACATTCCACTGTATTTGCTGTCTGTTACCCTATTTGTACACACTCTTTTGGGGTAAAAAATTTAAAAATACAGACCACATATTGAACAGTGTGGTATCTCTGTAAGACACCTGATCTATCTGTGGGCTACAAATTGAGCCATTTCAGGGCTACATTCCACTGTGACACCTCCTGACGAAGCCGCAAGGGCGAAATGCATGTCGAGGAGCAGCTGAGCGGGGGTCTCGTGGTGGTGATCTGAATCTTATATATGGGAACTATGACTTCAGGTATATTCATATCCTTATTTAGGATTTAATTACTTATGCAGTACATGCAGTCTGTTGAATGTACCTGAATTGTATTCTATCTTATACATTCCAGTATGCATGTCCAGTGAGCATATTATAACTTTTTGGTTATTGATTTGATTTTTGTGGATTAGGAGCTCCTTTTAATATTATATTAAGCCGCTGCATTGGACAATGTTGAATAACTTATAATAACTTATTATGCACAAGGACTTTGTCTGATCTGGATTGTTAAATAATTCATGTATAAGGATCTTGTAATTGAATTTACATTTACTTCCCTGGTATTTTTTTATCTCATTTTGGATTGGTTATGAGGCTAGGATTGCATTGCTGAACCCAGACTGTCTCTACATGTCGTTTTTACCAGTCCTCACATAATGATATTGTTATCTTTTGTACACATTCTTTTGGATGATTACTATATACTATGTATACTAATAAAATATTATATTGACTTAAAATTCAATTCAGCGAATATTATTGCTTTTTTAGTGATAATTAGAGATGAGCGACTTTGCCTATTTTAGGGTCTAGTCGGGTTTCGGACTTTTTGCAAAAGTCGAGTCGAACGAAATCGGCCGACTAACGGAAAAAGTCGAAGGTCCGACTGAAACATGAAACCCCATGCAAGTCAATGGGGAAGCAAAGTTGGCAGGGAGTGTAACAGTAAACACACCTACAGTGCCCATTTCAATGCCAACTACTTCAATTCTTATTACTTAAGCTTGTAAACCTTCACTTACTTTATAATAATAGTAACGCATTGAAAACTGGGGGTTATTTGGCTAAAGGTGTGGGGGGGCAGGGCTGGCTCCTGGTTTTCGTGTGCACCGGGCCAAAGAGTCTCAGTGGGCCCCTTTAACACATACCACAATTCATGATGATTCGATACGGCACAGAAATATAGGTATAGTACAATGACAAATACTTCACTTCTTACATTACATGACTGATATCTATTTTAAATTCTACAATAGTTCAAAAACCGGACAGTATATTCCTCCATACAGTATTATGGCCACCACATAGTGCGCCATAGAGAATAATTAGCCCAATATATTGCTTCACACATGATTGGTCCCATCTAATG
Organism: Oophaga pumilio; assembly: GCA_009801035.1. Taxonomy (NCBI): domain Eukaryota; kingdom Metazoa; phylum Chordata; class Amphibia; order Anura; family Dendrobatidae; genus Oophaga; species Oophaga pumilio. The sequence continues at coordinate 7,989 of VIAB01015950.1, read as the reverse complement.
TTCCATACAGTATATGATGATCTCCACATAATGCTCCAGTATATGATGGGCCGCATGGCTGATGCTCCAGTGTATGATGGGCCTATGTAATGCTCCATATATAATGGGCCCCATATGATGCTCCAGTATATGATGGGCCCCATGGATGATGCTCCAGTGTATGATGGGCCACATTTGATGCTCCAGTATATGATGGGCCTCATGGCTAATGCCCAAGTGTATGATGGGCCTATATAATGCTCCATATATAATGGGCCCCATATGATGCTCCAGTGTATAATGGGCCCAGTATATGATGCTCCAGTGTATGATGGGCCCCATTTATAATGCTCCAGTGTATGATGGGCCCCATGAATGATGCTCCAGTGTATGATGGGCCCCATTTATAATGCTCCATATATAATGGGCCACATATGATGCTCCAGTATATGATGGGTCCCATAGCTGATGCTCCAGTGTATGATGGGCCCCATTTATAATGCTACAGTGTATGATGGGCCCCATATGATGCTCCAGTATATGATGGGTCCCATGGATAATGCTCCAGTGTATAATGGGCCACATTTATAATGCAACAGTGTATAATGGGCCCCATATATAATGCTACAGTGTGTAGTGCTCCCCATATATTGCTCCAAACATTTAAAAAATGAAAAACCAACATCCGAACTATGTCTTTGATTCATGGGCGGTCAAGAAAGAGGAACCCATGTGCATTCTGTTTATTGATGCATCAAAAAGGCTTTCGACAGGGTGCACTGGGATTTTATATTTCAAAC
>VIAB01015947.1:25719-38528 GCA_009801035.1 Oophaga pumilio | reverse complement strand
ATATTTTTCGATACCGAGCAGTATCGCTCAACACTAGTAGTGGATTGTCGTGACTCCTAAGCTACTGCATCTGCACTCTAGGCTTCTTAGGTGTTGTGTCTCACACAACATTACAAGGTGAGCAGTCTTACTTATTTTTTAGAACCTGTTGGCTGGATAAATCCCTATTATGCTCTTGCATTTTTTACATTTTATAACTTTTTTAGATTTCTGTCGACAGAGTCATGTGACGGCTTTTTTTTTTTGCGGGACGAATTGATGTTTTTATTGGTACCCTTTTAGAGCATATAACTTTTTTTTATCGCTTTCTAGTTGGATTTTTGGGAGACAGAATGTGCAAAAACTAACAATTCAGGAATTGTTTTGGAGATTTTTTTATGGTGTTCACCATGTGGTAAAAGTGATAAGGCAGCTTTATTCTTTGTGTTGGTATGATTGCAGCAATACCTCATTTATATCAATTTTTTACGTTTTGACACATACACAATAAAAAGTATTTTCTAGAAAAAAATAATTGTTTTTGCATCGCTACATACTAAATCTATAACTTTTTCATTTATTTTATTTGATGGAGCTGTATTACAGCTTGTTTGCGGGACAAGATGTCGTTTTCATCAATACCACATTTATTTACATACGACTTTTTGATCGCATTTTATTACACTTTTTGTTCAGCATAAAGGGCAAAAGCATAGTTTTTGGCACTTTTTTTTACTGAATTTGCTAAATAGTGTGACAGTTTCATATATCAGGTCGCTATGGATGCTGTGATACCAAATATGTGTACATTTTTTGTTTACTTTTGCTTTTTCATAAAAAATACCTATTTATTGGTGTATCATTTTTTTTCCTTTTTTGTGATTTTTTAAAAAAAATATGTTTTCAATTTTTTTCACTTTTTAAAAACTTTTTTACTTAGTCCCTCAATAGGACGTTAACTTTTATTACGCTGATTTCTGGTGTAATGCATTGCAATGCAGTAGCACTGCAATACATTATACCTGACAGTGCTGCACTGACAGAAGCCTTTTAGATCATGCTCCTGGCATTGTCTAAACACACAGGCTACTGTAGCTGGCAAACCAGAGGTCATCATTAAGACCTCTGTTCGCCATAGCAGTGACCAGACCCTCAGAATAACACTTGATTTTGGCCTTTAGGAGATTAAATGACCCAAGGCAGTGAGTGTACTGCTCCTGGCCGTAACAGCCGAAGATTGGCTATCAGTTATGCCGAGCTCCCAGATGATGTAAGCTTACCTCATTTGTTGTGAGCCCCTGCCTTGTCATGATGTAAATGTACGTCAGTGGTCGGGAAGAGGTTAACTAATTGGCAATTTTGGAAACCTGAAGCGGTCAAAAGAGTGAACCTATGAACAGAACATTATATTTACTTAGAAATTAATGTTTCTTTTCTTGCAGGTATTTTCTGAGTCCTTATCATACAACTAGTAGACACACAAAAATACCATCCATTTTTGCTTGTTAAACAGAGCACTCGTTAACCCTGGTAATCTCCAAATACCGCTGTTTATGGCTGGGACGAGAAGTAGAAAAAAGTAGAAAAGATTAGGAGACTGCTTAGGGAACAAATTCACAACAAATATGAGGTAGTGGGTGCAGATTGGGATTTAATTAAAATCCATGACTGTACAGAAAAATGCTTTAAATCATTGAGCGACACCATCCTCTAGAAACCAAAGCATAGAAATTGTAAGTAATTCAACAAATAAGTTATATGATAAATTGAATCTTTTTAAAAAAATCTATATATCAATCTGCTCAACTTCTTTTACTCAACATGCTTGATGTAATGCCAGTAGAAAGTGTTAACAAAGTTCCCTTTATCCTGTGTAAAGCAGAAGAATGGTGATTAGGATCTGAGCCACTTTGACAAGCACTAAATTGTGGTGGGTTGGCTAGACTACACGACCACCTCCAAAACGATACGTTTTGTTATGTGTTTATGGTATACAGTTTTAAGTTCCTTCCAAAAGTGGCCCAAGGAAGAAGTAAACTGGGCACCCAAGGCCTATAGATGCACATGGTAAGTGTAAGCTAGTGTCCCAGTCTATATAATTGTACTGTACCATACAAATGTACGATCCATTTGCCAAAAAAGCTATTGCTGAATATGATAAAAAGGTAACAGAACAAATTGTACATCTCAACATTCTGCAAATATGGGCTGCAAGAAGTGTAAAAGTGAATTACATGTTGGCAACAGTGTTAGCCAGCTATGAGGTACAGCAGGTAAAAGGCAGAGGAGTTGTCACCCAACCTCCAATACATTAAAAATACCTGCCTAATTTTGTGCACCTGAAGCAACAAGACCAAGTAAACCAAGACATTAACACCAAGTCACTTAAAGGGAATCTTTTAGCAGGTTTTCACCTCCAAAATATTTACATTTGCATGTAGATTTTTCAAAGACAAGTCCAGCAATACATAGTCAGTCTATTCCTCTACTACTGAGAAATCAGCATTTGAATTGATATGCAAATAAGGTTGAATAGCTATTTGTAGATTTGAAACCTCTGTAATACTAGCATTATTTCCCACCAAGAATCGCCTTCTCCAACTTAACTCTTTGCTGTAGGGCTGCAGGCAAAGAGCCATCATATAAACAGGAGAAGGTGACATTGAGTGGGGAATAGAGCTGGAGAGATAGAGGCCTCAGATCTACAGCCTCATTTGCATATCAATTAAAATGCTGATTTTCCAGTAATTTAGAAATTTACCAACTAGGTAACTTGTATGTGAAAGAGCTATATGCACTTAAAAAGGGTGTTAATTAGCAAAAGAAAACCTTTTCCCATTTCATGCTTTCAGCAATAGCACCACATGGAAGAGAAATGTCACAAGACCTGAGAAATAAAATAAATTCTTTACAATTGAAAGATGAAGTGTTATGATTTGGTAGCTGAGGAGGACAGGAGCAAAATACCGCCAAAGCAGCAAGACACCAGAGAGGCTGGAACCTAATGGGTTGCAGATCCCTAAACTAACCGCACAACTAGAAGCAGCCATGGAGCGTACCTATGGTGATCCTAGACGCCTCGGCACAGCCAGAGAGTTAGCTATACCTGAAGACAGAAAGAGGAAAGCTAACTGCCCCGGAGAAAAGCCCCCAAAGAATTAGGAAGCCCACAAACATGTAATGGCGGTTAGACAAGAGGAAAACACGAACACAGACAGAAAATAGAATGAGCAAATGTTGGGGCCCAAATCTGTCTAGAAAGTAAAGTACAGGAGAGAAATTCTGTCTGCAACCCAGAAAAACCCTAACAAAAATACCAGCACTTCTGATTACAAAAAACCTGAGATCACACGATCTCAACCACCTATATCAGATCTCTGGTGTGACACACAGCTACCCAGAAATAAAAAATATCAATGGAACAGAGAATAAGTGCAAATACAAAATGTGAACAGAGGGCAGCGCAAGCCCCCAAAGGGGACCAGGCTGAAGTCCAAGGCAAGACTGCAGAAAGCAAGGAAAATCCAACCACAGGAAAAAAACAGAAAGTCACTTATCTGAATGAAAGCAGGAAAGCAAGCTGAAATTCCAACAAAGACCTGGAAGCAACAATTGATTACCGGCGAGGATCATGGGAGATCAGCTCACTTATATCAGGCCAGTCAGCACCACTGATCCATTCCTTAATTGGTTTAATACCCTCAGCAACCACCGGAGGGAGCCTCAGCTCTGAAGTTGTCTCCAACACATTCACAACAGTGAAGGCTACAATCAGATCAGCAAAGGTTTACTTATGGCAGCCTTATCGCAATGAGCGATCTATTACAGATCACTCAGTGTGCATTTACTGCAGTCTACTTGTGTAAACAGACTGTTACATGATGGTGAGTAGCAGTAAAGTTACTGATATTCACAGTCTCCGGGTGGTGATGACAACACATATCAGAGCCGCCGGTTCTTGTGAGCGCAACATTATTCACAGACGCCGGATTAGTGGAAAGTGAAATACATCGGACCTGCATGGGAACATTTTTGCTTTATTTCTTTCCTTTTCTGTTTTTTTCAAATATTCATTTCTGGACTACATTGGATTAGTTGGATTACTTCAGACCTGCATGGAATTTTATAAATTGATGAACCAGGGATAGTCTTTGTTCAAAGAAAGTGTTTTTTGGTGTGTGTGTTTTTATTTGATTACTGGGTTAGTAATGGGGGTGTCTTGTAGACACCTTTTCATTATTAACCCCAAGGCGTGATGCCACATGTGATTTTTGACAAATCACAGCTGACATCAGCCCCAAGTACCCTGATTGCCAATGCACCAGTACAATCGTGAAGAACCAAGCAAAGCGCTAGAATTGGTGCATCTAATGGATGCACCACTTCTGCGGTGGCTGAGGGCTGGTATTTTTAGGCTAGGAAGAGCCCAATAATCAAGACCCTTCCCAGCCGGATAATATTAGCTCACAGCTGTCTGCTTTAACTGCAGGTTATCAAAAATCGGGGGGACCCCACCTCGTTTTTTTTAATTAATTAATTAGCTTAATACAAGTACAGTACAGTATACACACAAGGCACTAGTTATATATCCCATGAATATCTATCTAGCTGTCTATCGACCCCATATCCATCTATGTCTATCTTTGCACATCTTTAACACCTAAACATCTGTCATTTGTATCTGCATTCAATTCTGGTACGTATCACGTGGACAACACCGAGATGTTACACTTTATGTCATTCATGTGCACGTGTAGGGTACATAATGACATCCATGCGGAAAAAAACAGATATGTCTACGCGTGGGTCACATGAACACAGGGACATGTGCACAGCCCCATAGGTTATAATGGGTGTGCATTGTAAGTGTCTCCAGTAAGTATGAAAACTGTCACCACATGTACTGGAAACACTGTCATCTGAAGGGGGCATTAGAGTTAGCAAAGCCAAATATGGCGAGTGGCCCGGAACAGCAGAGTAGAAAATGTGGGTGGCAATAACCGAGAAGGGTTTGTTATAAGGTAACTAAGCAGATTTGTAGATGCAGCAGCATCAGAATAGCAGGGACAAGTTCAATATCAGGTACTTGTTGCAGCAGAGTTAAAGGTGTGAACAATGCCAGAAGTAGCAGGGACAAGTTCATTTTTAAGTAACTTATTGCAGCTGAGTTGAAGGTGAACAAGACCTGAAATAACAGCTTGGTCTGAGCTTGCTAATAATAACTGGTTGCAAGATATCAGTCTGGAGCAGCTAAAGTGATAATTATACACCTGGCTTGAGCTGAACTAAGTGATAACTTATCTCCAAATCAATATGTGAAAGCAGGAAGCTAAACTATCTCAGTACTCATGTAGGGCAAAGCCCCTGAACTGGCGTTAAAAGGCCTTGGATGATGACATCAGAGGTGCTTTTTGGGTAGTAGATAGTAACCCACCATGGATTAGCACAGAGGGAGCCAAAGTCAGGTGCTGGAGCCGGGACACACATATATCCTAATGATTCTCACAAAATAAGACAAATTGAAGAAAAAATCCTTCATTATGAAAAATGATCCTTGTATTGCTAGTCTGCTACTGGTCACTCAAAGACTGTGTTATAACATGCCTGTAATACTAAGTATACCATTATTCAGGAGCGGGCATATCGTTGGCGCAACTTGTGCAGCCTCACAGGGGTTCAAGAGGTAAGGGGGCCCGCTTCCACATTCAAATCAGCAAGCAGCTTCAATCACAGAGACAAAGAAGGGCCCATATACTGTTCTTTCACATTGACCCTACTCCGTCTGTCTCCACCACTGCCTTTACTAAATATAATATTTGTAATTGGTAAAATTTGGAAAGGCTTAAATGCTTTTTTAAAATCTTCAAGCTTCAAGGACTGTTAGCGAGGTCAGTTATAGATTTAAAAACCAGTGTGGATAAAATCCTTTGTTGCTTTCAGCAATGGAGAATAATACAGAATAGAGCAATAAATTACATGTGATTTCGAGTAGGTATAAACACCCACGTGGGAGAACTGCTTTCAGCAATGGAGAATGATACAGAATAGAGCAAGGCTATGAGAATAAAATACACAAGAAAAATTGGTACAACTTGTACTAAATTAATAATATCTGTATATAATATAGTGCTAAAGAATAATACATATGTAAATAAATAATAAGAAAGTACCAATAATCCAAGAAAGAGTGAGATGGCAGACCATCCGGAAAAATAAAAAACCCTATATACAAGACGTGGGCAAAAGTCAGAGAACCCAATTGAACTAGATGTGAGAAATAAATATAAAAAATCAAATATGTATGACAAAAAATAGTCTTTATTGAACAATGTTGTACAAAAAGCAAAGAATAATCACATTAAAGCATAACTGACAGTAACAACACCCAAATAATGCTCTCAGACTAAAATGTGTACCAGGAGCAGTGATACAACAAGCCAAGTAAACCCACCACCTTTGGATAGCATGTATAATCTAATAGCACTGTGTAACTAGTACTGAGGATATAAATGTGTCCTCAGTATCTAACACCACCGATGTGTGCACATAATATGTTGGATAGGAGCTTAATAGAAATCAAAGGGCGTGAATGCATCAATGAAAATAAATGGAAGTGAACGCTACCTGGGAGCCTGGAGGGATGTTGTCAGCCTGTCAGCCTGCAAGGACGCGCCCCGACGCGCGTTTCGGTATTACTAACCTTCGTCAGGGGGATGTGTATAATCGGTGGCATGAGAATATAAATAGTCTCCTGATTAATCAGCTGGTGAATGAGCGGCGCATCTCAGCAAGCGGAGGACCGGAAGCCGCTCTGGCGTCTGACGTCACATGAGCCGGTGAAACCGGAAGTATCGGGCCGCCAGCTCATGTATAGACGCCGTCGCCATGCAACCCCGTCCCCATCTTGCCGACATGCGTACATCACTGCTGCGTGTGGTAACTGCATGCATGAGACAATGTACTGAAATAGTGCAATGTGCAATGTGAACAGTGTGAGTGATGTGCCATATAGGTAAGAGAAATAACAATCAAAATAACATAAATACATAGTTTATGCCCAGATCCTAATCTAACAGTCTGTACAAATCATTTATTACATGATGTAAACATATTAAAAAATCCGTGGAACTACACAAAATGCGATGAATATAAATCAGATGACAAAATTATTGAATAATTCCATCAATTTAAGAATAAATATCAGATAGACCACTAAAGGACATATATACAAGTAATATAAAAATGAACAAAACAGATCATAAACTAATGACCCTATACACCTCACCACTGTATTTTGTGAAATATAACCCATCAAAAGTAAAACAAAACAAACAAACCAAATTAAATCAATTTGATAAAACATCAATCATATAAAAATAATAAAAAATGAATATAACAAAGTTGTTGTCAGATGCATATTCAAATCCACTCGAGCCGGTCATCCACAGAAGCATGAGAACCTAATACTAAAATAAATTAATGAAAAAAATCAATTAATAACTAATAGTGCATAAAAGAATATATAATGTAAAAAACTTTGATACAATAAACATTATATATAAAATATACCAGGAATCCTAAATAAAAAATGCCTATTGTTAAAAACAACAATATCTAAAAAAATACAATACAGAGCAATGAAATCTAATTAAAAATTTAATGTACACAAATTATAAATTATAAAAAGGGTACAAATGAAAGACACTCATTGAGGCCAAGTGGAGACACCGTGTTCAATGTCCATATCCACTTGGCCTCAAGTTGAGCTAGGCGTTTACTGATATTGCCTCCTCTATTGTTAACAACCAATAGATCTATCCCCGAGACCTTCAGTTTGGAATAATCACAATTGTGATATAATTTGAAGTGTCTGGGGATAGTTTTTAGCATGGACAAATCTTCAATTTCAGCTGCTGCTTTGATACCCAAAACATGTTCACGTACTCTAGTTTTCAGTTGTCTAGTGGTTAAACTAACATATTTTAAATTACATGGGCATTCAGCCAAATATATTACTGCAGAAGATGTACAGGTAATATTATGTTGTATTCCAAAACGATGGGAGTTATCAAAGTCACTAAAACTATTTGTTTTCGTAACATTAGGGCATGCCACACATGACCCACAGGGTTTGCAACCACTATTACCAAAAGATTTCGTAAGTGGAGTCTTCATAAAATGGCTCTTAACCAATCTATCTTTTAAATTTGATGACCTCCTGAAGGTCATGTGTGGCCTGTCCCCAATATACTTGGACAAGACTGGATCTACCATCAGTATGCCCCAATGTTGATTCAAAACTTGTCTCAGCCGATCACTTTGTCCACTGTATTGGGCAATAAAACGTACCACGTTTGTTTCGTCTTTCAATTGTTTAGTGTATAGGGCATCATGGCGAGTACTGTGTTTTGCCCTATTGAAGGCTCTTTTTATCGACCTCCTACTGTACCCTCGTTCTAAAAACCTATCTTTCAACAAAACTGCCTGCTGAAAGAAATATTCGTCATTGGAACAAATCCTTCTTAACCGTAAAAATTGGCCTATAGGAACCGAGTTGATCAGAGGCCTCGGATGAGAAGAAGTTGCGTGGACTAGAGCATTCACTGCCGTCTTTTTCCTGTAAAGATCTGACTGAAGGCAGCCATTATCATCCTTTACTATACGGACATCAAAAAATTCAATTGTCTTCATGTGATGGGAATATGTGAAATGCATGTTGATGTTATTAACATTCAAACCCCTGATGAATTCAGACAATGTCTCAATGGACCCTTGCCAAATAAAAGATACATCATCTATGTAGCATGTCCAAAATGGGACACGCTCCATAGATTCAGTGAAGTCAGAAGAAAAGAGGTCTCTCTCCCATAGTCCAAGGAACAGGTTGGCGTACGACGGGGCAAAGGAAGCCCCCATCGCTGTTCCCTGGACTTGAAGGAAGAAAGACCCCCCAAAAAGAAAGAAATTTTTAGATAAAGCAAATTCTAATAAATTAATGAAAAATATAATAAATGCTCTAGAAAATGAGGAAAATTGCAAAAAATAGGAAACTGCTGCAAGGCCATCGGTATGCTTAATATTTGTATAGAGTGACTCCACATCACAAGTCACCAGTATACTGTCATGTTCAACATGCATTCCATCAATTTTCTTTAGAAATTCATTAGTGTCCCTCGTATATGAAGGAAGAGTAGATACAAACGGCTGTAAAACTGAGTCTATGTACTTATTCACATTTTCAAGGTAATTCCCCTTTCCAGAAATGATGGGTCTCCCAGGTGGTGTCCTCTGATTTTTATGAATTTTAGGGAGAAGGTACAGGGTGGGAATGCTGGGTTCTTTGACCTGCAATGCCAACTTAAGATCATTTGTAATGATTCCCTCATCATTAGCCTCCCGTAGGAGATCATTAAGTTCTGTCTGAAATTTAGACAAAGGGTTGAAGGTTAATTTTTTATAATATTCAGCATTGCTCAGCTGTCGAGTAGCTTCTAATTCATACAGCTCTTTAGGCCAGACCACAACATTCCCACCCTTATCTGCTGGTTTTATCACCACATCTTGTAGACCCATCAATTTTTGTAACCCTTCTTTTTCTAATTCACTCAAATTATATGATGGTGGATATACCGGAATTTTATTGAGTTCCTTACTAACAGTTTTGACAAAAATGTCAACAGCTTTGACAAATTGTACTGGGCCCACACATTCATGTTGGTCAGCTGTAAGGACATTTATAGTGTTCTAGATCCTATAAAGACAAACCGGGGAGGAGTCCTGAGGAGATCATTTGCATATTCCCAGTTCATTCTGGGATAAGTGAAGAGTCTCCGTGAGCTCAAAGAACACTAGATTTTGGCTGTTACAGCTGAAAGGAGGACATTGGTAAACCAGGGGAGGAGTCCTGAGGAGATCATTTGCATAGTCCCAGTTCATTCTGGGATAAGTGAAGAGTCTCCACGAGCTCAAAGAACACTGGATTTTGGCTATTGCAGCTGAAAGGAGGACATCAGTAAACCAGGGGAGGAGTCCTGAAGAATTTTGGCACGTTTTTCACCGCTTTGATATCTCTTTAACAATAACAACATGGAAGAGGTCAGGAGCCATTTGGTGAGCTGCATTTCTTGCTGCATGTTCACAGACTTACCAGTGGAAAAGCCAAATTTCACATGCCACAAATGCAAGCTTGTGTCCCTGTTGGTGGAAAAGTTGCAAAAGAAGAGAGGTTAGCTACATTGAAAATCATTAAGGAAGGTGAAGCGTTCTTATAAATAGCAGAACTACCTCTTCATGTTACAGAAAGAGAAGAAATTCAAAGTGCACCTGATGAAACAGAGGAATGGAAGCATGTGACCCAAAGAAGCAGGAGGATCGGGAGGCAGTCAGCACCCATACTGCTCAGGAACTAGTACCAGGCTCTCACGCAGGAGAATGATGAAGAAATACATCAAGATAAGACTTTGCACACTAAGAACAACCTCAGTGTCCTCAGTGTCCTCCTGGATGGAGAAAGAAAAATGTTTTGAAGAAGAAACAGAGAGTTGTGGTCATGGGGGATTTCCTGTTGAGAGGAACAGAGGCCGCTATCTGCAGACCGGATATAACCTCAAGAGAAATGTGCTGTCTTCCAGGTGCAAAATTTAAAGATGTGTCTGACAGGTTATCAGGACTCTTCAGACCTACAAATGACTATCCATTCCTGCTAATACATGTGGGGACAAATGACACCACAAGAAAGGACCTTGAAGCCATCTGCAGTGACTTTGAAAACTTGGGTAAGAAAGTGAAAGAACTGGGAGCGCAGGTGGTCTTCTCTTCCATCCTCCCAGTGGATGGCCATGGAAAAAGGAGGTGGAATAAGATTCTGCAGGTGAACAACTGACAACGTCAATGGTGCAGTAAACAAGGATTTGGGTTTCTTTATCATGGAGTGAATTAGCTATACAATGGACTAAATGGCAGAGATGGGGTGCACCTTACGAAGACTGGAAAATATGTATTTGGAAGTCGCCTTGCTACACTCATCAGGAGAGCTTTAAACTAGAACGATGTGGCAAGGGAAGCAAAACACGAGAAAAAGACATACTGTACACCTGACAAATACTATTGAGAGCTCTGCTATTTGAAGTGGAAAGGAAGAACAAAGACAAAAAAATCTAAATAATAAAAATATTGGAGAAAGAGAAATCAATCACAAACTAAAATGTTTCTATACAAATGCACAAAGCATGGGCATAAACAAGGAGAATTGGAACTACTAACGCAGGAAAAGAAATATGATGTCATTGGAATCACTGAAACTTTGTGGGACGATACACATGATTGGAATACAAGGCTAGAAGGATACAACTTATTTGCAAGAAACAGACTTGTTAAACGAGGAGGAGGTGTCGCATTGTATGTTAGAAAAGCGTATATCTGCACAGAGATTGAAGCTTCAGAGACTGGGAGTTCTGTGGAAACTGTTTGGGTAAGAATACAAGGACAGAGCAATGGAAAGGACACCATTGTTGGCATTTACTACAGGCCGCATGTGCAAGCTGAAGATATGGATGATCTCTTTATGCATCAAATGGCCGAGTTCTCCAAAAAATATGACATAGTGCTCATGGGAGATTTCAACTATCCAGACATTTGTTGGGAATCTCTCTCAGGCAAAACTAACTGGTCCAGGAAATTCTTATCCTCTCTTGCTGAAAAATTTATCTTCCAAAAGGTAGGGGAGAAAACAAGGGGATCTGCTACCTTGGATCTAATCCTTATAAACAAGGAGGAAATGGTTGAGGAGGTAAGTGTGGCTGGGACCCTAGGAGGTAGCGACCGCGCTATTTTAGAATTTTGGATAACTATAGGAGGAAGACCTGTGAAGACTCAGACTTCAAGGTTAGATTTCAGAAAGGCAGATTTTAAGGGACTCAGAAAGAGAATCGGAGGGATCCAATGGCTGGATATCCTTAAGGACAAAAATGTCCAGGAAGGATGGGAAATCTTGAAAAACGAGATTCTCAAAGCACAATCGTTAACAATTCCAAAAAGAGGGAAGAATGGGAAGCATTTAAGGAAACAGGGATGGATAAATACAGAACTGAAACACATGTTAAAAAGAAAGAATGAAATGTTTATCAAATGGAAAGAGGGAGGCATATCTAAAGAACAATATAATGCTGTCTGCAAAACCTGCAGGGCACGAATCGTGCTTCCCTGAGACCCTCAGAGCAGCGCGATGTGATCGTGCTGTTCGAAGGGCCTCCTCCCTGCAGGACCCCAGATCCAAGATGGCCGCGGGATCCATCCGGGTCCTGCAGGGAGGCGGCTTCCTTAGTGCCTGCTGAGAGCAGGCGCTGAGAAAGCCTGCTGCACTGCCTGTCTGATCGTCGATCTGACACTATATAGTGATGTCCTACCCTGGGACAAAGTAAAAAAAATAAAAATAACGTGTAAAAAAAAAATTCCTAAATAAAGAAAAAAAAAATTCCCCAATAAATTCATTTCCTCATGTGAATAAAAAAACAATAAAAGTACACATATTTAGTATCGCCGCGTCCGTAACGACCCCCCCTATAAAACTCCCACTAGTTAACCAATTTAGCGAACCCCTTAAAAGAAAAACAAGGCAAAAAAACAATGATTTATCATCATACTGCCGAACAAAAAGTGGAATAACGCGATCAAAAAGACGGATATAAATAAACATGGTACCGCTGAAAACGTCATCTTGTCCCGCAAAAAACGAGCTGCAATACAGCACATCAGCAAAAAAATAAAAAAGTTATATCTTGCAGAATGAAGCGATGCAAAATAATTATTTTTTTATATATCATTGTTTTTAT
>VIAB01015946.1:51609-61755 GCA_009801035.1 Oophaga pumilio | reverse complement strand
TATGGGTAAGAATTGTGAACAAACAAGTAAATTTTTCATTTGCTTTTTTGCACTGTTATATATGATCAAAATGTGACAGAAAGCACGTAATACTCTGAGTGCGTAATCTAATCCTGAAATATTTTTCTATGCTTTTTGTAAGTTTTGCATACCACCGTAATGCAACAATAACCATGTTAAAATGTATGGATGAGTTGTTGAATCCATAAAAAAAATTTGAACTAAAATATTTTAAAGTCTAATACTTAGACAGTCAGAAAGTCTGCAAAGCCAGACAGAAATTATAAGGAAGGTCATCCATACACCCCTGAAAGGAAAAAACTGGTGGGCCTCATTGTTATATTAAATATTACATAAACTTTATGAGCTGGTGTCATCTGGCAGTGTAGAAATGTGTGGGCTAATCCAGGCTTAGTTCATTTTCATGAGCGTGAGCCAGTCTGCATTATCTGTTGATAGATGAAAGCACCTGTCTGTTATGACACCCCCGGCGGCATTAAAAACCCTCTCAGACAAGACACTAGCAGCAGGGCAGCACAACACCTCCAAGACATAGAGGGACAGCTTTGACACCAAATAGTTGAAAGTCACTGAAGAATTAGGGAATACACTGGTTTGGTCAGCCAGGTATTGCTTGACCATCTTTAAAAGCTTTTCCATCCGTGTCAAAAAAACTTCTTCATCAAGCTCTGGTCGCTGGGCTGGTGTCAAGAAATTGACCCACACCTTTGACAGTGTACCCCTGACTCTGCTGTGTGTCTCCCTGGCCTCTCCTTGGTTGAGCAAGGAAGCTTGTCCCCTGCCGCTAGCGTTGTCTGATGAGAAATTTTTCAACATATTTTCCACAATGGCCTTATGGTATAGCACCATTTTAGAAAACATCTCCACCTCAGGAACAAGATATGCAAAGTTCTTCTTGCAGCATGGGTCTATCAGGGTGAACAACCAGTACTCTTTTTTGGCCACGATGAATGTAACGCGAGGATCACGAGAAAGGCAGTGGTACTTATAAAGTCAGCCATATGTGTCAAGCTCCATATATCCAACACTTCCCTGTCTCCACCATGATGACAACTCGCAATCTCCTCCTCCTCCCTCTCTTCCTTCTCATTCCCATCCTCAGCTCATGCATGAAAGATGGGAAGAAGGTTGTGTAGCTACTAGCCTCTGTAGCGATAGCCACCAGCTCCTGTTCCTCCTCCTCAGCCTCCACCTCTTCATTGATTTCCGATCTGTGCTGACCAGATGAGATGTGGCTGGGCTGGCTACTATCTCTTTGTTATGTCTTTCTCCATCCCCACCTGGTTCACATGCAAGGGTTCATGTTTAATTGTAAGCAGCAACTGTATAAGTAGGCACAGAAGTGAGATACTTGCCCAGACTATGCCGTAATCGCTTCTCACCATCTTTGTTGGGTCCTCAAAGTCTTGAGAACTGCACAAATGTAAGACATCCATGCCCACTCTTCAGTTGTTACATGCGGAGGATGACAGGAATGCCGATGGATGTTTTGGATCTGGTACTCAGTCACTGAGCTCTTTTGCTCACAAAGCCTTGACAGCGTGTGCTGGGTGTGGCTAGGGAATTTGAGCTCAACTTTCCAAAGATGTGATAAACCACAGTTAATTTATGTTTTAAGGGAGAGTGTGGGGCAATCACTTTTTCCCACAGTGCCCTGTAAGTTTGGATTTCCTCTTCCCTTAATAATAAGGCTATATTTCATTTAAAAACTGCATTTTGTGTTTAATTGTGTTATCTTTGTCTAATATTAATTTTTTTTTGTTGATCGGAAATATTTATGTGTGACAAATATGCAAACGTATAGGACATTAGGAAGTGGTAAACACTTTTTTCACACCACTGAATAAAGCAAATACAATATGTTCAATCTTTCTCTGGGTGCAGGACACTTGAATGTATTCAAAGCCCTGTCAGTTTTTCATGGTCACTTCAAAGGGAATAGACAATGCAAAAAAGAACATTTTTTATTACTCTCTTTTTGTTTTGTTTTAGAATTGAATATTTGTAGTATTTTTTGTTCTTGTTCAGTGCACGTAATGTTATTATAACTCCTCGAGTTCGACCTCAACACTGAGATGCCAACATATCAGAAATTTCCAACCCACATTACCCGATCAATATGCAATTAAATGGAAGGATATATGGTGAAAACACTTGTTTTAAATGACCATCCAAAATTGCTATCTAGAGAGGTCTTCTAGGGGGTATTCAAAGAAAATGGCCAACATGAATATTAAATGGAAGAACTAAAATTCTGTCACATGATATCTGGTCTGGGCAAAGTGATGGGATTTCAAAGAGGTACCGTAATATTTTGGAGATCTCATTGTCTTAGTTTAACGAAGAAGGCCAATACTTGTTCAAAATATTATAGAGATTTGTCACAGTGAAGCATATTATGTGATAGATGTGGTGCATCTTGTAAAGGGAATGTCAAACTCAAATACGTAGAGACTGAGAGCCAAAATTAAAAGCTTGGATAAAGTCGTGATCTAGCCTTGATATTTATTAAAAAAAAAAGGTCTACAAATGAGGAAGATTTCCTTATCATCAAATATAACTATGAATGTTCTCATATGGACATTTTAATGAATAGGTCTTAGAATAAAATATTTGAATAATATAACATGCTATGTAAGAGCAATAAAAAGCTCATGGCCCAATATGTAATAACAAAGGATAAAAAACCTTGAATAATACAGATAATAAAGTATGATGCAAATAAAAGTACCCCCAAACCCACTATGATACCCCCACAGTGAATTCCTCCACAGTACACTGTACACTCACAGTATGATGATGATGACCCTACTTTACCCTCCTCCCCCAATCCACCCGGAAAAAATGGTAACCCCATCACGGTATGATTCTCCAACTGCAATCCCCACACAGCCCTCCATACAGGATACTGGCCACAAAAAAATGCTCCATACAGTATAATGTCCCCACATAGTGCTCCATACAGTATAACAGAGACCTGCTTTGCCTTCCATACAGTATAATGTTCCCACATAGTGCACCATACAGTATAATGGCCCCTCATAGTGCTACATACAGTATAATTTCCTCACAAAGTGCTCTATACAGTATAATGGCCTCACATAGTGCTTCATACAGAATAATGGCCCCACATCATGCTCCATACAGTATAATGGCCCCACATAGTGCTCCACACAGTATAATGAGCCTCACATAGTGCGCCATACAGTATAATGGTCCTATTTAGTCCTCCATACAGTATAATGTCCCCACATAATGCTCCACACAGTATAATGGGCCCCACATAGTGTTCCATACAGTAAAATGGGCCCAGCGTCATGGGCAATATACTTGAACAATATGCCTGGTACTACGGGCCAAACATACTCACCTTGCCGAACAGATTTGGTCCGCAGACCTGAGCCATCTTATGGCTGGCATAGAGTCCACGGCACATAAAGTAACTGACAGCTAAATAATTTTTGGAATAACTACTATCTCCCCAAACTTCTCTATATACAGGTGGCCGTGGCTCGGCTGACTGTTCCCGTGTGCTTTATGAGAGCCTCACAACAGAGCATAAAGACATCATCTATTGGAGGAGAGTCAGAAGGCCCCATACACATTAGACTGTCAGACGATCCCGCTGATATTGGTGGGTCTGGCTGACTTTAGTATAATGTGCATAGAGACTTTCACTTTAGACCAAAAAACTGGCACATGCCATTAAGAAATCTACATTTTACAATTTCTTTTGGTGCACCACCTTTTCTAGAAACTTTTGAAGAATGCCTACTGTGGTAGAAAAAAAGTTGAACAGACATAATAATTGGGCACCATACTGGTCTCATGTGACATTCTGATCCACAATTCAGGGATAATTGGAATAGTAAATCATACCTCTTGTCGGTTCACCTTATGAAAGTAGTAAGACTATTGTCCATTCTGGATTTTTGCATGTTGGCATACAGGAATATTAAGGGAGTTGTTCATGACTGCTGTAGATAGTTCACCATATGGCATTATGCAACCTTTGAAACCTTGTGCATGCAGCATTTGTGCTGATGAATGCAGAGTTCTCTCCCTTCTGTGGGCAAATCCATTGGTGATGTACTGAGCATTTGCTGGATACAAACAACACATATTTCTCAGGTGATAACCCTGATGCAGCTTCATTGATTAGATGCCAATTTGCTATTTTGGGGTTTAGCTAATCAGGTAATAATGATGCAAATCAATGTTCTTGTTGTGCATTGTTCTGTAGTTAGAATGGTATGCTAGAACTTTTTGAATGTCCTATACAACAATGTATTCAATTTTGTAACACAAAAGCTAGTGACAGATTCCCTTTATGGGAGTTTTCCAGAACCAACATGTACCACATGTTCACTAGGCCCCCACCAATCATGAGAGTTGGCCTATTGCGTTACCTATTTAAATGGAGGAGTGGTTGAACTTATACAATATTGTTTCATCCAAAGTTTAGAGGATTAATGAAGATAGACGAGCACCCTATAACACTTGCTGCTAAGGGGCCCTGTACAGAATAGATAGCTGTCTACCAACCAATGAGAGTCCTCAGTGTTCGATACCTTTTAATGGCTAACACGGTACGAAGATACACATCTTTCCTATACCAACCGATGATGCAGCCAATGAGTCAGCTGACAGTTGTTTCTCTTGACTTCTCCATACACCGCAATGCTTGTTCTGCTAACCACTCTTGAGTCCTCTATGAGAAAACCAATGCCAGACTCCTCTGTCGGCTGCTTATTTTGCTGAGGACGAAAGGATCAGCAGTCCAAAATTGTACATAGCTCTAATTTTCCCCGACATCACCTTTTGGGAGAATCGAGAGGTCTCCATACACATTGTAATGTCGGTCCAGCCCACATATATTACCAGTTTAGGGAAATGTTAGATGTAATGTGTATGGGGGGGCTTATGTTAAAACACAAATTTTAGATAATTGCCAGGGGACTCAAAAGAATAATCAGATGACTTTTTGGGAAATATTCGTAATAAGGGCTCATACTCATTTGCAAGAAAAATGGACAAGTGAAATCAGATATAAAATCAAATTGCACTTTGACCAATGTTGATATATGAGTCTCTGCTTATCTGCGATTTTTTTTTCTCAGCTCAGATCGGTCTGAGAAAAAATTAGCTGCATGCTGCGATTGTTCTCATATCTAAGACAAGACTCACCAATGCATAGGTGTGATAAAAAAAAAATCACACGGCACTTGGACCATGCTAGTGGCGTCCAATTTTCACACACCCATGTCCTTGAAAACCCACCATTTCATCAGCCACATACAGTAAAATCACAGAGTGACAAGTTACAATAGAACAGATATATATACATATAATAGATGAATATAAAGATGTCAGTCACATACATAGTAATTACACTGTGTGTGCAGCTTACTGTACTTGTATTTTATTACTGTGGCATGGTTTGTTAACCAGCAGAGGGAAAGCAGACAGCTGGGGGCAGATGTTTATAGCCAGGAAAGGTGGTAATACCCATGTAGCTTCCCAGGCTATTAATATCAGCTCACAGCTTAGCCTTTACTGGTTGTTAAAATGGAGACCCCAGAAAAAAAATGACGTGAGGTCCCCCTATAATTAATAACCAGAAAAGGCTAGGCAGACAGCTGCAGGCTGATGTTAATAGCCTGGGAAGGGACCATGGGTATTGGCCCCTCCAAGACTAAAAACATAAACTCTCGGCAGCCAAAGAAATGGCGAATCCATAAGATGCACCAAATTTGTCACTTAGCCTCTTCCAATGGTGGCAAGTGGGGTGATAGTATTGGGGTTGATGTCACCTTTGTATTGGTAGGTAACATCAAGCCCAGAGGTTAGTAATAGAGAGGTATCTATAAGACACCCCCATTACAAAACCCATAGTCAAATTGTCAAAAAAATTACACCCAGAATAAAGTCCTTTATTTGAACAAATGACACAGACTCCATTATTGACTCTTAATTAACCAAAAACACTTATACTCTCCTCAGCGCCCAATCCACTGAAGCCAATGTCCCCTGTCAAAGAGTTAAAATAATAAACAACCATATTCCTCACCTGTATCCAATGAGAAAATAATAATCCAATTGTCCCACGATGCGTTTAGCTCTGCTACATTCAGATGGTAGGCAGAATTGTTGCATAATACGACTATACAGCCTGCCACCAAGCAGAGATACTGAGTTGCACTTGCTTACTCAGCTCAGTGCCTTGTGGTGATGTGCTAAAATTGAGCGACGTTCATATCCAATGAACTCTTTTGAGCTCACTGACGTGAGTGCGAGTGTGAGAACTCTCTGCCATCAGAAAGGTTATCGGAATTTGGAGCCAATGAACTCAGTTCAACTCAATGAAAAGTTGGATAACATTGGAAAACATTGGATATGAACTCAACCTTAGCACATCCCCGTGAGGCACAAACCTCAGCAAGCACGTGCAGCTCAGTGTCTCTGCTGGAAGGCAGGCTGTAATAGTGGCATAATGCAACAATTTAGCCTGCCATCTAGATGTAGCAGAGCTAGATGCATCACAGGCCAATTGGATTATTATCTTCTCATTGGGGACAGGTGAGAGATATGTTGTTCATTATTTTAAATTTTCAGGGGACATTGGCTTGAGTGGATTGGGTAACTATTGAGGTGAGTATAAGTGTTTTGGTTAGTTTAGAGTCAATAAAGTAGTCTGTCTCATTTGTTCAAGTAAAGGACTTTATTCTGGGTGTTGTTTTTTTGACAATTTGACTATGGGCTTAGTAATGTGGACATCTTATAGATGTCGCTCCATTACTAAACCCTGCGCTTGATGTCCCCTGACAATACAAAAGTGACATCAACCCAAATATTATCACAACACTTGCCCCCACAGCAATCTCAAGTGGAAAGAGCTGAGAATAGTGCCAGATTTGGTACATCTTATGGATGAGCCATTTCTGAGGTGACTGAGAGCTGATGTTTTTAGTCTTGTAAGGAGCCGATATCCAAGGCCCCTTCCTAGGCTATAAATATCAGCCCCCAGCTGTCTGCCTAGCCTTTGCCGGTTATTAATTATTATGATTATTTTTATGGGTCCCCATTTTAAAAACCAGGAGAGGCTAGGTCTAGAGCTGTGAGCTGATTTCAATAGCCATGTCTTTATTCCCCCCTTCCCAGGCTATAAACATCTGCCACAGCTGTACGCTTTTCCTCTACTGTTTATTATAATTTAGGGGGATCCCACACCATTTTTTTCACAATATAAATTATTTAGTAATAAAATGCATTCACAGAAAGCTACACACGCAAACCACTCATTATATATCTCATTCACATTTTATATCTATCTATCTATCTATCTATCTATCTATCTATCTATCTATCTATCTATCTATCTATCCATCTATCAATATATTTTTCTATCTGTATGTATGTATGTATTTAAAAGCTGATGTTAAAATCTCATTGCAATCGTACCATATTCGCATGTAAATCGGATGTTACTTGGATGCTAGTTGATAAAAATTGCATTGTACTCACATTAAAATCCCATGACACTTGCATGATACTCATCACACTTTTCTGGACCAATATTGGACCTTTTTTATGGTGATGGGTATGATACCTAACAATAAAATATAAAAAGTTTACAATCCGACCAAGTACTTATTTATGCTACAACATCCATTTCATGATCAGGCAGGTTTCTCATTTCACAGTCTATCTACTCTGACAGATGCGCTTTTTTTTCCTATGCAACTTTCTTGTATAATGTATTTCACATTAGTTGAGGGCTTTGATTTTTAAATGATAAAACAAGGTTGCACTCAGGACAAGCCTGGGTAAATGTCTGCCATAAACACACTAGAGTTTAATTTTTTTTTTGCAAAATAATGAGGAATGTTCTACAATTTTTGTCCTCCTAGTTGACAATTGAAGAGCATTTTGGAATTTATAAGGCATAGAACTTGAAATAATTTAGAGGCCACACAAAGCATTGTTGCTTTTATTCAATTAACTAGCTGCAGCAATAAAAAAAAAATACAAATTAACAGACTAAAAATGTCAAACACCCACAATCGTATAGTTAACAAGGCAAAGTGCATGAAATTCTAACAGTGATACTCCCACAATACGACAAATGAGGGCGGGCAAAAGTAAATAGCTTGGAATTTACAGAATTAATAGCTAAGGGCAGGGGATGAAAGGCAACGTTAATAACTTACAAACTTTCTTTGGGAACTCTGTAACATTTTGTAGATGTATAAAAGAATTTCATTAAACCATGTTTTAAAAGATTTGCACATGACCCTCTTCAGGTCTATGTCTCGGAGCAAACAATAAAATTGTTACATTCTGTTTAGATAAAAAATCCAGTATTTTGCTTTTTTAAGGTACTTGTTCCCTTTGCTGCAGGCAATATTGATTTCTTTAGGATTTCAAGTTAAAGAAGATAGTTCCAGAAGCAATAACTGATTTTTTTTTGTCTGCAAGAATATGTTCACAATTTATTCTTTTTTCCCCACTTTTTTTCCTCACGTGTTTTTTGTTTGCAAGTTTTGTGCATTTTTACAGCATTTCACTGTATCAGCTAAGTAAATGAAATTTATGAAATTTCATGAATTTCAGCGGGGCTTTCAATAGGCTCCTGACTGAAAGCATCCCACGGGAATAGTCTTTCCTCACAGATCCTAATACTTAAGTGTCACTATCAGAGATTGAGAGTGGCATTAAAGTGGTTAGACAGGTAGGTGCTGGCTGTGTAGCACAGCCAGCATCCTCAGTGTATAGTGCAGATTCTGCTCCTGAGTGCGATCTCTAGACACCTGCTACGCTCACCAGGGCCGTGGGGTACTCAGACAGTTCTTTGGGGGGAAGGTCACGGAAGCAATGACCCGGTCCGTGGCCCTGGGCATGCAATAAAATGAGGGTGAAAAGTTTATAGTGGATTAAGTCATGACGCCACCCATGGTATTTGGCAATAGATGGCCGACGCTGCGATTCAGGTCCACTGGGACGGTTGGTGACGCAGCAGAGATCTTACAGCTCTCCACGGGTCCCAGGGCAGTCATAGGGTTAAATTTCATGATGGTAGCGGTTGTAGTGCAGGGTAGGTGACGCAGGAAATTAATCTGAGGACACAACAGGGTGCAGTCTTCACACTTTAGACACAGTCATTAGGTTACAATCACCAGCCAGGTGCTGTGTCTTCCAGGTCGGTGGTCCAGCCAGCTCTCGGATAGTTTGGGGTACACTTTACTGGGACCTCCTTTCTTGTGTACTTTCTCAGGTTGTCTCTCTCTGTGCTGGCTCATGCCCTCCTTGCCCTGCTCCTCACACACAGTGTCCCAAGCCTGCAGCCTCAGGTCCTATCGGGCAACGACCTCCTGGTCCCCTTGACCCTATGTGGCTACCTTTTTAGTGATTGTGTGTGGATTTGGCTGTCACACATACAGCTACTTCAGCCTCTAGTTAGCTAGCTGAGTCCTACAGTCTCTCCACTAGTCTGGGGCCAGTCCCCCACTGCGACCTTGTCCCTTCACCTGACTACGGTCAGCCTGGATTCGAGTTCCACGGGTGGATTCCTCACTTCCCTGGCCCATAGGACTCCTTCTCCCCTCAGGAGCTTGTTTCTTCACCACCGCTCCTACCAACTGACTCCCGTTCCCATGACAACTCTCCAACCGTCACTCTACCTCCAGATCTCCTACACCTATCTACTTCCTCCACCCACACCCTCTACCTGGTTCCCCCTCCAGCCTGAGATTGGCCTTCCCAGCTCCCCTGGCATAGAGAGGTGTAGTCTTGGATGCTAGTGTGCAGGTACCGGGTAGTGCCCCCTCCTTAACTGATTGCTGAGTACCACACCTCTGGCTGAGGGTCATTACTTCTGTGGCAACTGAACCCTCAGGGGCGCCACATGCACTCAACAACCGCCATTCAACCGATGTGTTATTCCTACACATTGGATATTGGCTGATCCCTCTGAAATCTCCGGGTTCACCTGACTTTTTACTCTATCGAGTGTGAGATATAGAAATATTGCACACTAGCCTAAACCAAGTCTTTTTTTCATCTGTGGCTTAATAGAGCTAATTGCTTTTTTGGAAGTGCATTTGAGCAGCAGGGTGATTTGCTGCT
>VIAB01015946.1:11752-23884 GCA_009801035.1 Oophaga pumilio | reverse complement strand
ACTTCGTTCGACTTGACTTTTGAGAAAGTCGTGTTTCACGAAACTAGACTCGACCCTAAAAAAGGCAAAGTCGCTCATCTCTATTTTTTAGTATAGTTGATCAATATCAAATCATTACTAGGGGTCCAAAACCAAGCACCCCCAAATATCAACTGTTTGCGGTTTTGGTGGTCACTGACAGGCACTGCAGTTCCACTCCTATTGACTTCCATGACAGATGATTCATATAAAGTAATGGCAACCCATTTAGTAACTAAAATTCAGCTAAATATTGGACAGATGTCTCCAACCTTTCATAGAGAATAAATGGAGTAGAGTTTTGCATGCATAAAGGGGTTCTCTGAGAATGTAAAAAACATTGCATCTGTGATATGACTTAAAACTGCAGCCTTCCTAGTAATGTGTCAGCAATGCATGGCTGGATGCTGAAGAAACATAATTTGAGATGTATCTCAATTGTCAAGAACAGCTGCCGTCACAAATACACATAACGCTCTCAGCTGAGGAGCAGAGCTGACATGAGATGGATTAAATATTTTTCACTGACTAAGCACAAAGGAGAGGGGAGAGTTTGTTCAGCTTCAGTCCTCAGCAGAAGGCGTATACTGTGGGAAATAATGTGGACATACATAGGAGATGGTTCTGGAACAACTTTATTCATAGCGAGGCAATGAACTTGGTTGCATAGTCTACAAGAGGCAATGTTGTTGGTGTTTAAAGTAATCTCAAAAGTTAACTAGTCGAACAGAGATAGTAAATGGGTATTTACAGCAATAGTGTCTGTGGACTTGCAATGCTTATTTAACCTGCTGGCAATTTCCTCAGCAGCTACTCCTTCACTCTGCTACAATATCCATATCTCTCCCAATGCAGCACAACGCACTGTCATTGTTGGCGCTAAATCAAAGTCTCTCTCCCAGCCACTAACCACCTCTTTTTTCAAGAATGCTCTGCTATAGCATTCCTGGAAGAGCTGCACATGCCTGCAGCTTACACAGTTACTGCCTTTCAGTTCTTTGTACACAGGCACCAGTCTACCTCCTTCATCCTTATGGGTAACTAAAGTAAGACTCTCTGCTCTCCTCTGTGGTGGTAATTCTGTCTCTAGAATTGCATTATTCTCTTGCAGGTGGTCTGGTCTCCTCTCATAGGACATAAAGACAGCAATACAGCCTGGAGCTTCCTTCTTTGCTCGTCTGTGGCCCCCTTGATAGCTGTGAGCCAGGGCAAAACATGACAATTGCCACAAACACTAACACTACTTGCAGACACTTTTTACTGCTGGTCACCATAGTATTTTTTCCTTCCGCATATGTATAACCGCAGCTGGCAGGAAACAGGAATCTTTAATGCAATCTCAACCGGGAAGGATTGCACATTCTAATATTGACCCAAAGCTGTCCTCCGACCCAGGTGCATTACCAGCAACTTAATGCATTAACTCTTTAGAAGACACAGCACAATGGCTTAGACCTCCTAACTGCTATCAGCCCTTTGAAGACTTTGAATAAATATATCTCCTGAATATGATTTTATGAATACTCCTTTCTGCATTGGACAGCACACCCTTATATTTCCGCAACATATATCCTTTATAACTTCCCTTGGTGTCATCCTGCCAGGACATTACTGACCCAGCATTTGTCCCACAAAACAGTGATCACTCTTGCGACATTCCACTTTTTGGGGTACATCTTTTTGTAGCACCACACATCACATACCAGTAATACACTTTAGACCAGGGGTGGGGAACCTTTTTTCTGCCAAGGACCATTTGGATATTTATACCATCCTTTATAGGCCGTACAAATCGTGCGCCAACTGCGCCCACAAAGTACATCCTAATACAGGCAGTGGTGTCAGGACATAGTCTTTCATTCTTTCATTGCAAGTGCCTAATTGTTCAGTAGAGAATGCTGCTTGCATGAGCTCACAGAGCAAGAAGTGCTGGCGGCCATGAAAACACAGCTGCCATCCCAAGCATTGCGGTCTCCGGGAATCTTCCCGGGAAGCTGGATAAAAGGACATTGTGCGAGGTAAACCGTCATTGGACCTGAGGTTCCCTACCCCTGCTGCAGACCATAGGTATGGTCTATGCTGTGAGACCATGACATTACAAGTAATTGGAGATTTCTTTGCTTCTCCAAGATACTTCTCAAATGCATCCTAGGCTCATTCTGCATATAACTTGCAATGTATACATTGCTAAAAGCTTTGGTAATTCTCTGCCTGGCTTAGTTGTCACTGTAGTACTCAGTCATTCCAAGTGTTGCTCTGACTAATCTTTGGATTTAGAAATGTGAAAATGTAATGAATGTGCATTTTTTGGAGGAAAACTGTCTGAAAACACGTGTCCAAGAGAATCTAATGCTGAGGTCTACCATAACTGTGGAAAAAAGACATGGGCCACTTACCATATAGTACACTTTGAGCTACTGTGGATAGGTAAAGTTCTCAGAGCTGAAAACCAGGTTTTTAGTTAACATTTTGTTCAGAATGAATAAGCCCACAGCTCCATCATGGCGACTCTCTTAAGAGTCCATAACCTGTTAGGTGTAACAGTATGCAGTAGCCATCAATACATGACACTGTGACTGCACCATCAGTTGGAGCAATGCTGGTGCCCCATAACACTCATACTGCCAGGCAAAAACCCACCTGGCCACATCACCCCACAGACACTGCACCACAGTGTAGTGGTGACAGAACAACACCGCCTGACAGAGCTCAAACACATTATAGTAGACAAGGAGGCAAAAACAAACACATACTTTATTGAACGACAAAGGATTTTATGCCAGAAAATGAAACTAAAAGTTCTTATAATGATATCAGCTATAACAGATACATGGAGTGATAGCTGGAACGTGCCACACAAGCTGCGCTCTAACTATTGAAATGCAAAGTTCTATAGAAACAATATAAACAATTTCTACAGACTACTCTCTTCTAAATTCTTACCTGGCTACTGCTAATGGGCCATGCTGCAACAGAGCCCTAAGTAGAGAAATTTGCTCTATACCTTAATGCAGTTGAACACCGGTGTCACGCTCACAGTTCTGCAGCAGTGCAGGAGAAATTCTGTTAACTTCTGCTTGGTCCTGATGTAGTGGAGCCAAGTTTGCTGTGTTTAACTCTTTCTTCAGGTTAATGGTTCCGTCTTCTTCTGGGTACGGACAAGTCTCGCCTCACTTTCAATACTGAGGGGTCTTTAGTACCACAGGTACCACTAGTCCAATTGCACACAAATCAGAGGGGGGCATTGTCTCTTAAAGTCAAAGTATAATTAAATTCTTAACAGTGGCTGACCCCTACAAAAGCAACAATGGTTTTGAAATGTTTTCCTAGCTACAGTAGATAAGTGTATATAATATTTGAATGTGTGGTCCATGCCTTTATTCTATGGTTATGGTCTAATGCTGAGGTCTGTTAGTTTTCAGTGGGACTTTTACCTCTGATGTGAGGTAGCACATACTATCGCTGTTGAATTTATTGGCGTGGTTATTAGTATACTACCTGAATAGTCAGCGACACTAATGTCTAGTAATTGTGCAGCCTAGAAGACCTAACACTAAAGGACAAGAGGAACCATGTCTGATCACGTCTTCTGTGTTACTATGTCAGACTGCGTAGCAAATACTGAGCACACTCAGGGATTTTTGGTGCAAAAAATAAAATGTAATACATACAGTAGCCACTAGTTACAAATGTTTTGGTCGTGATAGACCTTCATCAGTATACTAGGGTTAATTTTTAGATGCTAATGTGAGTAGAACACAAACAGTAGCCAAAGATCTGCTAAAGAGTGAAGCCCAGAGCATAGGTGGTCAGTGACCTGCAATCAGGTATGCTGTGACCCAGACTAGGTATGTGCCGAGTATCATATGTCGCGGTATCCACCGCAAGACAGAGAGATGTGCACCAAAAATCCCTGAGTGTGCCCGGTGTTTGATACTTAGCTATAAGGTTTGGGAACTTACTGAGTGGCACCTCCATGTTTGGCTGTGCTAACATTTATTCTTATGTGTAGCCCAGCTGTGTCTTGAGCCACATGTTCCCAGGAGGATGCAACCAAGGTAAACCCACAATGACCTATATGCATACAACACATCTGCACTTTTCCCTATATCCACCAGAGGGAGCTCTTCCGCAGTATATAAAAGGCAGTGTAGAACGGCAGTTACCTCAGAACAGCCTAGTTACCAGAGAACATCAGATCTCGAGTTACCTCAGACAGTCAGTCTAGTCACCTCAGACGAGCTGAGAGGGAGAGATTAGCCTGAGAGAGAGAGAGTACTTGAAAGACCGAAGTTTACAGCTTGAACTTAGTTTATTTAGTGGAGTCCAGTAACGGTGGGAAGGATTGCCACTTAGCCTGGTCAAAACTGAGTTAACTGAGGTATTGTTAGTGAGCGAGCGTGCCGACGCTTTGAGAGCGGTGAAGAGAAGGAAAAGCTGCTATCTACTGCTAGTGTGTGCTTATGTTAAAGGTGAGAGTAGGACGAAAGGCGAGTGGAAGAAAGAAGAGAGTGACAGAGGTTGAAACAGCATTGATCGCTTACCTCTACTCTGAACCACCGGACGCCGGGTCCGAGCTTGCTAGCATCTACACGACTAGTAGGAGATACCGGAGACCCTAGGGGACTTCAAGTCGCAGGGGCCCACAAGTGTTGATACGTAGCCGGGGTCAGGAAGACAGGAGTCTGGTCGGCCAACCATTAGAGACACTGTTCTGTCCCAGAGAAGGCCTCACCACAACGTCAGCCGGGCGTATATGAGAAGACAGAGTTAGACTTTGTTCTATACAGGTCAGAAACTCACACACATACAGGAGTACGGAGGCCCTACACCTACTCAGTGGGATTACTGGAAGTGCATCCTCCACCCTGACAGCTTCCCGGGACGTGCCTGCATCTACCATTAGTAAAGGTACAGAAAGTGACTTTCTTGTGTGTGTCTGCCTTATTGCTCCTGCACCCCTACACCGCCATATACCCTGAAGGATCGGTCTTGCCTGTGGAAGACTTAACACCTTGCTGCCCAGTAACAACCCCTCAGAGGATCTACCCTGCAGCGCTGGTCACCCTGACCAGGAACCACAGGTGGCGTCACGAACATTTCTACAAACCTATAATCCCCTGTAAATATTCCCCTTTTATTGAGGTGAGCCCCCAGGGCAACGGACCGAGCTGCGCTATCCGTGACATCCCCCATTGAAGTGAATGGGCTCGGTGCCGAGTACCCCACAGGCCCTGGCTACGGGCGACTCACTTATACTATGTCAGACTGCATCTCAGTCATTGAAGACAGATCTTACTCGTTGTGAATTTTGAGATTGAATGATCAGTCCCAGAGGAAAAAGAAACAGACCTCTCTGAAACAACACATTACAAAGTTTCTTGACTTCATGTTTACTATTGATTTATATATATAAAAAAATCTCTTTAAAACGATTGACCAGTTGTTGGCCAACCCATTTTCAATCCAAATGTTTGCCCCACAGTAAAATAACTACCCTTTAATCAGAAATTTTTTTTAAAGCCTCACCATGTTATTTAATATCAGGACTGTTCACAATATAGCGTTGCTGCTCAAGGAGAACCGCTGACCCACTGGAAAATATGAAGAAAAATTCCAAGTGTCAACAATTAAATAAAATCTTCAAAGCTTTTAAAAATTTTTATTAAAATTCATAGTGGTAGATAAGATAATGCTCAGACACATTTCAGGCATGAACAGACCTTGATCACTGCGCATGATCAGTGATCGAAGGCAATTCAAGCCTAAATGCGTCTGAGTGTTATCTTATCTACCACCATGAATTTTTATCCTGTGTTTTGAAATAAAGCTTTGAAAATTTTATTTAGTTGCCGACATTTCAAATTTTTCTTCACAACTATACTTTTACTCACCTCCTGTGCCAGCAGTGATGACATTGGCTCTACCGGCAATCATGTCACATTGTCTTGTCCCCACCTTTGGACGAATCAGACATCAAGAATAAGGCTGCTTTCACATTTGCGTTTGAGCGACCTGCGCCTGTCTGCGCACGGCCGCCGCTAAGCTCCGCCCCCGGCCGCACCTCCTCCCGGTGGCTCCGCCTATGGGCGCATGACGACGCATGCGACCTGCATACCCTATCTTTATCATTGGGTACGCAGGCCGTGCGCAGGTATGCGTTTGGCGGCGCATGCGTCATTTTGACGGTGCACCGAGCGCACCAAAAAGCAGCATGCAACATTTTGGTGCGGTCGGCGCACCGTCAAAATGGCGCATGCGCCGCCAAACGCATACCTGCACACGGCCTGCGTACCCAATGATAAAGATAGGGTACCCAGGTCACATGCGTCGTCATGCGCCCATAGGCGGAGCCGCCGGGAGGAGGCGCGGCCGGGGGCAGAGCTTAGCGGCGGCCGTGCGCAGACAGGCGCAGGTCGCTCAAACGCAAATGTGAAAGCAGCCTAAGATTAACTGGTTGCTCACTTCCTCTTGATGTCTGATACATCTGAAAGTGGGGAGAGTGAAACTAGCACTTCTTGGCAGCAGGGATCATGTGACATAACAATGTGACATGATCACCGGGAGAGCCAGTGCCGACACCACTGGAAGAGCAACGGAAGCGGAGGTGTATATAAGTATTGTTATTTTACTGGGGACAACATGGTGATTAAGAAGAAGATTTCCAAGTAGTGAACAACCCCTTAAAGGAAGTATTTAGGGAACTTTGTGGACTTGATTAAGGTTCTTACACAAGTTACTATGGCACAACTTAGAACATTACAGTGGGGTTCTTATGGCTCAGTTTTATAAGATAATGGTGGGTGCATTTTTAACTATTTTACTGTATATAGTATGCTAATCATGGGGGTCATTCTTATGGGACTTCAAACAAAAGGACAGTGGCAGTGTAGTGTTGTGGCCATTTTAGATTTTTTTGTTCTGTAATACTGCAACTCCGCTCCATTCACTTGATTTATTATTATTAATGTTAAGGTTCTTCGCACAGTGGACTGAAAAGTTAATTGTGTCTAACAGTTGTCATCTCACTTCCAGAGAATGTCGCTGATGAAAGTTCATCTCCAGTCATCCCTGAAGTTTGTTGATATCTCCCTGGGTTTGGAATCTTTAGATAATTTGTGTTCGTTTTGCATGGCTGATTTTTTTTTCCTTTCATTTCAAAGTTTTTGGTCTTTATCAATAACCCTGCTCCATTCGCCTCACTAGTGAGTGTCATTAGGGACCGCAGTGAGATCTGTTCCATACAGTGAAATGGTGAAGTTATTGATTAGAGACATTCCTCCATCTGCTATCGAGGCACGGACAGGTCCCAGAATGACACAAGAGGCATTGTTCAATATGTTATTAACTTCCCATTTTATTCTGATCCTGAGCTTGTAGCTATTGTATTTCATCAAACAACTTACAGACAATTCTCAAATCCTCCAGATACATAGATTCTTTTGAATTGACATTAAGCCTCTCATTTTAATCTCTCGTCTGCCACAGGTATCTTCTATTTCAATGGAGTAATTATTGATTTCTTGTAGGAAAGGAAATGTATTCAGCTTTGTGTCTTAAGGTTCAGGCTATAATCCTCACAGGAGAGCCATGATTTCTCTGTAGTGTCTCATCATAATTCTGTACTTGGGGTCAAAGTATATTCATATCTAAGTTTTCTTTACTTTAATTGACATTCAGTAAGACCTTTATAATGAAAGTTGGAACAAGCAGTCTGACACGTACTTGATATGGGAAATTATGGATTTAGTGTCAGCTCTGATTATCATATATTGAGCTACTATATATGAATCCACATCAAGTCTGGACCAAGTCACTTCTCTTGGAGCATGCATAATGAGGTTTCACCTCCATAAGAAAAGAATCTATCCTCCGGAGCTAGTCAGAACAAATTTACCTGTGATTTTATCAAATGGTTGATGTCATAGACATGGCGATCAATATGGACACAGCTCACAGATCCCTCACCGCTGAAGACTGTTAATGTCCTTCTATGACATGCAGACGTCTTACAAAATTATGGTCATGGTATATTGGTAGAAGAGTGGTCTCCAACTTGTGGCTTTGGACCTGAGGGTGTCAGTGCTGGGACCTCCTCAGAGCACTAGAAATTAATAGGTTCTAAAGTGATGCGATCATTTCGTACTTTTTCCTGCAGGACATTGTGCAGATATTGCGGCTTGGCACCATTCATTAGAATAAGATAATGCTGCTCCTCTCTATATAGTTTTTGGTCAATTGGTGAGCTGTGCGAAGAGGATGCTAAATCCCTCATAATTAATATATTATGGCCTATCTTTGTACTTAGTTTTGGCAAACTGAAAAAACTGTCTACGTCTATCTCTCTCAAGGACCCCAAAAACAAATACAGATATTTGGTTTTAAAGCACTCTGTGGGCACTTCTTTCCCCCTGCATTGATCATTGTCAGTTTTCTTAGTAATGGCACAACACAGCAGTATAAGTATTTTTTTGTCAAGGAACCCTTTTAACCAAAAGAGATTATCGAAAGTCAACAATGATTTTAATAACTTAATTTTAACCTCTAGTTCCATAGTGCTGTTTTAAGCATTGCAGCTAGAGGTGAGCAAATCGATAAGCGGAGGATTGAGTTTGAGTCGAATTTTCATTAAATTCACGGTTTTGCATGACTTCAAACATTTTGAGATTAAATTTGCAGTTTTCGGAGAAAAAAAACTTTGCACATCACCATTTCCCACACTGCTAATGTATCAGTGATTTTGAGTTGCCACATAGGCCTCCTCATAATGCCCAACAGCTGTGTCACGGAGTGACACTCACTGTGTGACACAACCCAATGGATGGTCGGTCAACTAACGGCACAACATACAACGGGGATGGAATTGGGGGGAGGAAGGCCCTACCAATAGGGAATGAGGGATGGTCACCACATAAGCTCAACCTGAGCCTGTCCCTGCACTCCCCTAACGCCCTATGCAGGTCCTTCCCCTACCGCTGTCAGGATACCTCATTCCTAGCTGTCCCCTATAACTGCCCTGGCTAGTGCACTGGCTGGCAAGGAGCACTAGCCTCACCTCTGCAGATAATAAACAGAGTGGGAGGAGAAAGACACCAAAGGGACAAGGTAACAAAAACACCACACTTAGCTTTCTCTGCTGCAAATCACCGCACAGCAGAATAAAGGTACCACATAAGCAAAGTCAGCAGAAGCACCACTGCACCCTGAGAGCTCCTTACTCCAGCTTGGTCACTGTAGATTGCTCTAACACTGACAGTCAGCTGATGCATCAGGTGACCTTTTAAAGGATGGTGGGAGTGGTCACCGCCCACATCAGCTGACCCATCAGAAATGCAATTACACCAGCTTGTCAGCAGGGAAAAACTGACATTTAACCCCCCCGCTGGCCTGAAAGTAAAAAGGTTTAGTTCAATAGAACCAGATCTGCCACAAATCCAAAAATGGATCGTGACAAGCTGTGAGCATAGTTTGTATGTAAGAAACATTTTCCCACCTCTAGAGTTACTGGGTACGTTTTGCTTCTGTAAGCACTTATGGTCAGCAGGGTCCTCTCTCTTTCTATCCTGTAGAGTGCAAGTTCTTACAGTCAGCAGGGTCTTCACTCACTCTACAGTAGAGTATAAGATCTTATCATCAGCGGGGTCCTTTTTCTCTCCTGTAGAGTGTAAATTCTTATGGTCAGTGGGGTCCACACTCTCTTTCTTGCAGAGTGTAAGCTGTTATGGTTAATGGGGGCCTCTCTTTCTTTCCCCTGTAGAATGTTAGCTCTTATGGTCGGGAGAGTCCTCTCTCCCTCTCCCGTATAAAGTTTAAGCTCTTATGTTCAGCAAGATGCTCTCTTCTCTCGCTCTCTCATTTTCTCTCCTCTATAGAATGTAAGTTATTATGGTCAGCTGGGTCCTCTCTCTCTCTCTCCTGTAGAATGTAAAGTCATGGTCAACAGGGTCCTCTCTCTCCTGTAGAGTGTAAGCTCTTATGATCTGCGAGGTCCTATCTCTCCTTTAAAGTGTAAGTTCTTTTTGTCAGCAGGGTCCTTTCTCTCTCCTGTAGAGTGTAAACTCTTATGATCAGCGGGATCCTCTCTCACTTTCCTGTAAAGTGTAAGCTCTTATGGTCAGCAGGGTTCTTGCTGTCTCTCAGGAGAGTGTAAGATCTTATGGTCAGTGGGGTCCTCTCTCTCTCCTGTAGAGTGTAAGATCTTATGGTCAGTGGGGTCCTCTCTCTCTCCTGTAGAGTGTAAGCTCTTATGATGAGCAGGGTCTTCTCTCTCTCCTGTAGACTGTAAGCTCTTATGGTAAGTGGGGTCCTCTCTCTCTTGAAAAGTATAAACTCTTATGGTCAGCAGGGTCCTCTCTCTAATGAAAAGTGTAAAATTCTCATGGTCAGCAGGGTCCTCTCTCTCTCTCCTGTAGAGTGTAAGCTCTTATGGTCAGCTGGATTCTCTCTCTCTCTTCTCTCCCCACTTGTATTTTCTGAGCTATTATAAGCTTTCAAATATTGAAATTCACACAAATTTATTCTCTGCAAATCAAATTTTTGTTAAAAGTTATGCGAAGTCGACGAATCTGAATTTCAATTGATCTGCTCAACTCTAATTTCAACACAAAATAAGGGTTTTGTATTTGCAAATTCTCCCTGCTGGATATCACTACAGTCTGCTGAAGGGGCTTTTCCTTTTTGACTTTTTACATATTTCTGGTGACCATGGTAAAAAAAATAAACTCAACTGGTACTCATCCTCTCCAGGTCCAGTGCAATCTCTTTGCCACTGATCTGGTAATTGTTTACAGGTTGCAATTGTGAAGTAAAATCAGTAGCACTGAAACCAATCACTTGGCTCAGCTATACTATACACGATATACATGCATGTGGGGCATGAAAACAACAATGGATTAGCAGTGCATTCATGAAAAATTGAGGAATCCAGAAGCACCCAGGGGTTAAGAAAAACCTCTTCAGCATAGTGATAGGCTGGAGGGAGAATTTGCTAATACATCATCCTCATTTCATGCTGCAATTAGAGTTGAACGGATCTTTTGAAATTCAATTTTGCCCATTTTGTGTAATTTTGCCCAAAATATGGTTTGTGGTGAATAAATTCAATATTGGAAAGCTGGTTAGTGCACAGAAAATACATGTGGGGGAGAGGAGAGATAGAAAGAAAGAGAGAGGACCCTGCTGACCATAGGAGCTTACACTCTACAAAAGAGAGACTTACCCAGATGGAAAATAACTTTGTATTGTTTAAGCTGTTACCGATAAAAACCATGGCAGCAGTAAGCACACCATGGTCACAATTGCCTTAAATGGGTTTTCCAGGTGTATGTTTATTATCCTCATTGGCTTATTCTAGGTTAAAATAATAAAATCTCGGGTGTCACTTACCCTTCCTAGTGTAAGACGATTAAGGACTTCTGTAGCTGAGTGTACAGTGATGCTTAATAGAGCAAATATTGCCATTTAGCGGCCAGAGCTTGTAAGAACAGGAACAAAAAGAGAACAAGCAAGAACCATAGAATTGTTGTGGGTTGCCGGGGAAGAACCAAAAGAGATGGAGGTCAAAAGAGACACAAGGTCATGTGACACCAAAAGAGACACAAGGTCATGTGACACCAAAAGAGACACAAGGTCATGTGATAACTGCGTCGCAGCTAAGAATTATAAAAGTCCCAGGAGCAGAGAAGGAGGGGAGTCAATAGCTGAACCTGTATCAGGATAGACATATAGAAGGAGCTGAGCTGGCTTAAAGCTGCTACTACCAGCACAGGCCAGATCAGTGAAGCATAGCCTTAGCCTTGAGTGAGGAAGAGGGATCCAAGATAGAGAGCCTACCAGAGGAATTGAGGTGACCCGAGAAAGGCAGCCGATCAGAGGAATCAAGAGAAGGAAGCCGACCAGAGGAATCTGAAAGAGCACCAACCAGAGAAATCGAGACGACCAGCTAGAAAGAGAGACTATCTGAGGAATCAAGGGAGAGAGCCTTAATTGCAGCTTTATAGTTGATGTTATACATTGCCCCAGTGATAGATTCACAGTTATACTGCTCAGTACTTCTGTATAATGTCCTCCATGCTGCTGCTGCTTCTGAAAATATAAAATACTAGTAGAATACCC
>VIAB01015944.1:48230-61758 GCA_009801035.1 Oophaga pumilio | reverse complement strand
GCAGCTCTGGAGTATAATACAGGATGTAACTCAGGGTCAGCACAATATACTGTGAGTATGATATTTTCTTTGAATATACAATATGTCCTGTACATGCAGTTGTTTTATTTGCACTGTGATTGATAAGATGTCTTTATCTCATTGGCTTCTCAGTGAAATATCTGCTTCCAATACAATATATTGCCATGATAAGGCTGTGGCATTGACCTGACCCTCTGCCTCCATATATCACTGGTTCCCATAATGCCCCGTCCAGGATGTGCCCGTATATCAGTCATCATTGGTGACATTATGCCGCCATCAGACGCTTGCTATAAACCGCTGTATAGACGCTGGCAGAAGAGTGTAAAAGAAAGGTGCAGTTGTTTATGATCCCATTCTGGGCATGCACCTGCCTTTATGACCAGTAAAACCGGCAGCCATAAAAGAGATGGAAAGGCTTTGTCTTCAGACTCCGGACAGGCAAAATGTCTATATGGCGCTACATACCGGCAGCGGCTCCGTACAGATAAAACTAATATCTTCCAGCAGACATTTACTACACCTGATAAGGTTGGAAAGAGTGCATCCATTAGATGCAATGACCCCCGGCCCTTTCTGCGCCTTTTTGCTTTTTGGTTGACTCCCCGCCTTTTAAGTAACACTTAAAGAGGATAAAAGCTCCCTTCAAAGCGCTGATGTACCTTCTACAAGATAAAACTCTTCTGCTGTGAAATTATAGGTTGTCAATTGTCAATGCAGACGAGGTAAGGCTAGAAATGACCTGTCACCGGCACATCTAATAGCCTCCATTGCAAATTATAACAAAAGTTGACAGCAGAAGCTGAATCTCTGCCCGTTACAAGGTGTCATTAGCCCGGAGCGAAGAGCAAAAGTTTTTCTTATCATCTTCGAGAGGTTTTTTTTTCAGTTTTAGGTCACATTGGACCAAGTAATCTAGAAACAATGATTGTATTGAGCTGTAGAAATACAAGACCTCTTCAAGTACTGCTGTAAATAGCTGAAAAAAATGGCCGGGTCCATAAATTATATTAATAGAGTATAGGTCAAGAGAAGAATGCTGCTCCGGAGGAGGAAACTTCCATGTGTGGCATCACCAATGAACCACTGTAGACTCTGCACACATTGTAATGCTAGCATTTCTGGAAAGGGATGTCCACAAATATTTGTTTAAACCCTTGCTGCCACTGATTGGCTGCAATGGTTATGTATTATCCCAGCAGAAGAGGAAGTGAAGAGACCGGCAGGGAACCTGCGCAGCAATACAGGGGAACACTAAGGGATCAATGTGTGAGAAGAGAAAGTTAAGATACCGGGGGTAAACCTGAGGAGCACCAAGGGATCAATGTGTGAGAAGAGAAGGTGAAGAGACCGGCAGGGAACCTGAGGAGCACCAAGGAATGAATGTGTGAGAAGAGAAAGTGAAGAGACCAGAGGGGAACCTGAGCAGCAATACTGAGGAGCAGCAAGGGATCAATGCATGAGAAGAGGAAGTGAAGAGACTGGCGGTAAACCTGAGGAGCACCAAGGGATCAATGTGTGAGAAGAGAAAGCGAAGAGACCAGAGGAGAAACTGAGCAGCAACACTGAGGAGCAGCAAGGGATCAATGCATGAGAAGAGAAAGTGAAGAGACCGGAAGTAAACCTGAGGAGCACCAAGGGATCAATGTGTGAGAAGAGAAAGCGAAGAGACCAGAGGGGAACCTGAGCAGCAATACTGAGGAGCAGCAAGGGATCAATGCGTGTGAGGAGGAAGTGAAGATACTGGTGGTAAACCTGAGGAGCACCAAGGGATCAATGTGTGAGAAGGGAAAGCGAAGAGACCAGAGGAAAACCTGAGCAGCAATACTGAGGAGCAGCAAGGGATCAATGCATGAGAAGAGGAAGTGAAGAGACCGGCCGTAAACCTGAGGAGCACCAAGGGATCAATGTGTGAGAAGAGAAAGCGAAGAGACCAGAGGGGAACCTGAGCAGCAATACTGAGGAGCACCAAGGGATCAATGCGTGTGAAGAAGAAGTGAAGAGACTGGCGGTAAACCTGAGGAGCACCAAGGGGTCAATGTGTGAGAAGAGAAAGCGAAGAGACCAGAGGGGAACCTGAGCAGCAATACTGAGGAGCACCAATGCATGAGAAGAGGAAGTGAATGCGATCAATGCATGAGAAGAGAATTCAAGGAGACTGGCGGGGAACCTAAGCAGCAATACAAAGGAGAACCAAAGGATCACGGTGTGAGAAGAAGATGCGAAGATAACGGCGGAGAACCTGAACAGCAATACAGAAAATCACCAAGGGATTAATGCGAGAGAAGAGGAAGTGAAGAGACCAGCGGGGGAACCTGAGCAGCAGTACAAAAAAGCACCAAGGGATCAAAGCGGGAGAACTGGAAGCAAAGGGCCCAATGGGGAACCTGATCAGCAATACAGAGTAGAACCAAGGGATAGTGCGTGAGATGAGGATACAAAAAGCCAGCGGGAAACCTGATCAGCAATACAAAGGAGCACCACAGAATCAATGTGAGAGAAGAGGAAGTGAAAAGCTCAACGGGGAACCTGATCAGCAATACAGAGGAGCAGCAAGGAATCAATGCGAGAGAAGAGGAAGCGAAGAGACCAGCGAGGAACTTAAGCAGCAATACAGAAAAGCACCAAGGGATCAATGCGAGAGAAGAGGAAGTGAATAAATTGATGAGCAAGTTGAGCAGCAATACAGAGCAGCACAAAGTCATCAATGCATGAGAAGAGAAAGCGAAGAGACCAATGGGGAACTTGAGCAGCAATATAGAGGAGCACCAAGGGATCATTTATGGTGTTCATGCACATAAGGACAATGTCAGATAAACCCTCTGATTTCAGCAGGACTGGCTGACAACCTTTTTTCCATTGGAATCCCCTATTCAGGTCCATCATCCTTATTTTAGCTGGGGTTTGGTAGCAGCTACAAAGGGGGTCACTAGCTCTGGAGGGTCAGTAGGCTGTTGCATTACATAGGCAGTCTATTTTATTGAAAAACATGTAATGCTTTATTTCCCCAGTAGTGGTGCTGTAGAGGGATTAAACACTTAAAAATTACTTACAAGCTGCTGCTGCTTACAAGCCAACGCTTTACAAGCTGCTGTGTCCTCTTATAAGCAATGAACCATTTATAAACAGCTATGTCTTCCTACTTTAGCTTGTCTGCATAACATACAGGACATTTTATTACATATATGATAAATAGCAATAGTCTGTATCAATAAGTTCTCCTGATTAAAGGGAAAGATATTTCTCTCCTGATATGTGTCTCACTGATTCATTGCTCAACACACAGAATGCATTAAGGAATGGTTGACCATGTTTGTGAATCTGCTCAGGACAACTTTTGAAAAAAATAGGTACATCGATTTTCCCATTGTAATTCATGGACAAGCAACTTGACCAAACAGTTGAACTGATGAGTCCACCCTAAATCCTACAGATCTAATCACAGGGCTACATTTACCATATACTTATACACACTACTTAAAAAAAGTTAGGGATATTTGGCTTTCGTGTGAAATTTCAGGATAAACCTAAAGTGCCCTGTAACCTTTTCAGGGGACCTTAATGTGACGTCTGTAATCTTCTGAATGCCCACGTCCAACTGTTCAGTGTCTCAGTACTTTTTGCACAACTTGCTGTTCTCTAACAAGGAGCTTAATGGCAAAATCTACAACGACCAATACATTTGGGGTTCAATTAGAATTGGTATTAAATAGTCCTCCTCATCAAAAGACCAAGACAACGAGGCTTCAAGCTGGATGTTCTCAGACGGATGTAGCCACTGAGCTAAGAGTGTCACAGAGTCATCAGCAGGTGACAACAGAGATACAGAGAGACTGGAAGAGTCACAGAACGGCAGAGAAGTGGACGTATTTTGGCCACATCCTACACTGATGACGCTTCATTGTAAATGCCTTCAGACCTGGATGGAGGCACATTTACGGGAGATGATAGGCAGCTAAGTGTCACTTCAGACCATTCAACACCATTTACATCAGCATGGTCTGCATGCAAGACAACCTGCAAGGATACCTGATCACACCATTATCGTTTTGCATGGGTCAAGGATCATCTACGCTGGATGAGGGTCCAGTGGGACTCAGTGCTGTTCACTGATAAAAGTCGATTCACGCTGAGCAGAAATGATGGTCGCTAATGATGTTGGAGACATCAAGCAGAGTGCTATGCATCAGCCACTGTAGTCACCACATAAGCCTTTGGTGTTGGTGGTGTTACAGTGTGGGCAGGTGCCACTACTCAGAACCGCCCTACACTTTGTGACAAGTCCCTACTTCCTGAATAACATCATTAATCCAGTTGTTGTGACTCTGCATGAACAACACAGGCCTAATTTCATCTTCGTGGAAGACATTGCTCCAGCTCATCAAGGTCGGCTGATGGAGACTGAAGGACCACAAATGGAGCGGCCTACCCCTTCTCCAATCATGAATCCCATAGAAAACCAATGGGATCAGCTGAGTCACCGTGTAGAGGCTCGTAACTCTGTACCCCAGAAACTCAGTGATCTGAAGGCCATCCTTCAAAAAGAG
The DNA here is from genome assembly GCA_009801035.1 of Oophaga pumilio. Lineage (NCBI taxonomy): Eukaryota > Metazoa > Chordata > Amphibia > Anura > Dendrobatidae > Oophaga > Oophaga pumilio. The sequence continues at coordinate 57,190 of VIAB01015944.1, read as the reverse complement.
TGGGATGACATGCCTCAGTGGACAATAACTAGACTTGTAAGCAGCATGAGACGTCATTGCCAAGCTGTAATTGATGCTCAAGGTCACGTGACAAGTTATAGAGACAATGACATTTTTGGGGCATACCCCCACTGTTCATGCCTTTTGTTTCTATAAATTGTTTGAGATGAGGAAACCACCATTACATGCTTGTACTTAAATGCCTGACTGTCATGATCAAATATCACTGAAGAGTGAACTTTTTACTTTTTCCAGAAATTTCATCCAAAAGCCAAATATCTCTAACTTTTTGACAGAAGTGTATAGTCATCCTAACCCACGTCCCAATCTTACCAGATGTCGAGCTCACTGTCGAAATGTGAAACTAAAACCTCTGCCCCCTGTAACACTAAGAGAAACCAACTGAGTGATTTGCTAATGGAAAGTATTTGAAAACAAAAATTAGTACTTCATCTGCTGTCACTTTTTGCACTTTTTATTTTACAGAATTAATTGGTTCCACTTTAAGGTGCCCATATTAATTGAGTGTTACCAAAGTCCAACGATTTTGGTGAGGTCAGCTGATCATCTAATAAGTATGGGAAGGATTGGACTTTCAGGAATAAAAACAGTTGGGTATCTTAAATTTCAATGTGGCCAATCCTTTTGTTGCCATGTGGGCCAAGTCACAGCCAGAGATGTCTGGCAGCAGCTTTTTCCCATTTCCCTTGCTGAGGACACATGTTTGCTCAGCTGGGAGTTATGGCTATTTGCTAAATGAGTGTTTACAGCTAATCCCAACTGTAGAAATATCGAAAAAGACAAATCCAGATTGATAGAAGCCGGAAATATGCCATGATGGATGCCTTGATATCTGTAAGCCTTATTTGTGTTCTTTTTCATGGCGTTAACATTTGGCCATTTGGAGTGATGAGAGAGTCCCAACCCACCAGCATATAAGCTGGCCCTTATGTCCAAAATTAAAAAAGCATGCCCTTCAAAATTTTTATCCTCTTACTATAACTCACTGTGTGCTTACAATTGCTCATTTCACCTTTCTACCCAGTTAATTCTTCTCTTTACCCTATGTAGAAACAGGAAGTCTCTTGTCCCTACATGAGTCATCCCCTCTTCAACTTTTGACCTGGCTGCTCTCTCCTCCCTATGCCATGGACTTTTGCAGTGATGCCTCATGCAGGGAAAAAAAAAGATCTCCCGTTTCTACACAGAGCATAGAAAAATTCAGAGAGTAAGTTTGCAATCCCGTGATGTCACAGACCTAATGGAAAAGAGAAGAATTAGCTGGGCAGGAAGTCAAAATGAGCAATTGTAAGTACACAAGTCTACATAGTATGATGATTGCAAAATATTTAGATGATTAAACATTGTTGGAAGCGTTTCTATAAATGTGGCTTGAAAATTGCTTGTTCATCAACTGGACCCAAGCTCACGGTATATAAAATACATAAAATTAAAAAGTCTCAAACATTTCTAAAAAAAAAAAAATGTTCTAAATGTTTTTTAAAGTCTAAACTTTTACATACCCCAAAAAGAGGTCGATTCCAAGCATGCTCCGATGCGAAAAGAAACGTTTTGACTTTTCTTTGATATCATTAAGCAAGATACATTTCATAACGTTTAGGATGAAGTCAGGACTCAAAGAAAATCAAAATAAAACTTACCAAAAAGTAAAATAAAAAAATATATACTAATTTAAGTTCATGTTGGGTCTTTTCTTCATGTCTTTTCTCAAATGACTGGTTGAGTCTGGAGTCTTACTGGCAATGCTCCATTGGAAAAGTCCTATCTTGGCAGTGTAACCCATTGATGATAACCAGCATAAGTCAATGTCTATCCCTTTACCGAGCCTTGTACATGGCCAAGGATATTAGCTAAGCCAGACGCCCTCTACAGACAGTTGTTTCGGGTAGTTGTCCCACACCAGTCTAGGGCAGGATTTGGCTCGCTCAGTGAGGTTCCCTTAATACAGCTTTCAGAGGGACCGGCTTATGAACACCAACTGAGAAGACCAACTTCGAATGAAAAAAAAAAGTTTTGGGAAGAACAACAAAATAATATTTTAAGAAGACCGACAGGGTATGAAAAAAACCACCAAATCATCTCTGTACTGTAGAAAAAAAAAGAAACTTCAGTAATTTTCAAAAATACCAAAGACTGAAATGTTTCTCCCACTTCACCAGTCCTTCAAATTCATGCCCTTTAGGACACTCATCTTCAGTAAACACCATCACTACTGATGGTCGATTCGACCTTGTTATTTACTAAGTAATAATCTTGAGCTAATGGTGGCTCTTCTTGCCTTTCCACCGATGGTGAAAAATACATAAAATGGATGGTTATAGCATTGAGAAAAAAAATGATTGACTACACGTACCCTCTCGATAAAAATACTCTAACGCTCGAAAGCCAATGTTTAAAAACTCATGTTACTCTACACAAGAGGCCATTTCACTGTTAACTTGACGACGACTCGGGATCAATGCCTCCAAGTTTCTTTATCTACGTCAGAAACCAACTTTCAAGAGACGAAGAAGAGGTCAAAGGTTCGAAGCCTATCGTTTTCTCCTAAAAGCATATGGTCTACAAGCCCCCATTCAATCAACTCCCTCCCAAAGGTCACAGAAGTAATGGAATTACAAAATGTCTTCGAGTCAACTCAGTCTGAGAAATGTGTCACATGGATTGTGTTAAAGCCTCCCGATTCTCAAGCGGTCACCCTTTTAATGCTTTCAAGGTTAAAAAAAGCTTTTATACTTATCAACTTATCATGTCACTTAGAGGCAGAACCAACAATTTAGTTTAACTAAAGACTATAATCGGGGGAAAAAAAAAGATGTCTCCTGTTTGTTACGGGAATCCAGTTCTGGGGGGAAAAATTGTAGCCGAGAGAAGAGAGGGAAGCTGATTATGCCTTAGATATATGGATGTGGGGATGGTATTATTTAAACTTGAGCGACACTCGGAGGGTATTACGGAGAGGGGTCTAACTGAAGACAGAAAACATGGCTTTGTTGAATATTTCAAGACCACACAAAGCGTCAATCAACTATTAAATCGACGCTTGTTCAAAGACCCTTTTACATGGGCGAACACAAGCTGTACGGGAGATTTTTTTTTCACTCCTTTTATCGTACGGTATATTTATAATTATGTTGACTTCTTTTTATTTTTTACCAATTTTCCACCCTAAAATATTTTTTTCATATTACCGAATCACCTTTCCTTTTTTTCTTTCAATGCTTATCAACTCTACCTCAATATTTTGCCAATGCTAGTTCAATAATTAATTTTTTTATGAATTTTTCAAATTAATTGGAAAAATCAGATTCTCCAATATTACTTGTTAACTTTTTTTTTCCATCCCGTAGTCTAAGTAACATTTTAACTTTATTTTATTGATTGTTATGAGTACGACAATGCCAAATATGTTTTTTTTTTGGCCAACTCTCATTTTATTTTCTCTATAAGGGTAGGTTCACTCGATGACATCGATCTGCAATTTTTTGGCCAAAATTTACTGGAATGATAGTAGGAACTCTACATTTTAGCAGCGTTTTTTGGAAAGTGTGCTAAAATTTTAATAAGTTTGAAACAAAATGTTGCAAAATATTCACTGTGATCGTATTTTTGTGAACTGAGCATTTTTTTAATTTAATTTTTTAATCAATTTGATTTAGATATTTCTTTGTGTTTTTCATTAAGAGATTGGAATATCAGATCACTTCAATAATATACTGCAGATCTTCTATGTTACCTGCCGGTGTTTTACTAGAATGAGCCAGATTTGACGAAATGAGAGATGAGGGGATTTCAGATGAGCAGATTTGCCAAAATTCTAATTTGCCAAATTGCCCAGATTTTCCTGGGAAATTCGATTCCTACGAGAGTTATCCTATGTGAATTGAATGTTCTCTGTCATGCTCTAGGGTCTCCAGAGACCCAAAAGCATGGTAGATGTAAGAGCGATTTGCTGCTCCCCGTTTGCTGTCTGATTCTCCAAAACCTCCGTCAGTTACTCTCCACCCACTAGCCTAGAGACAGGGGAGCAGGAATCCCTCGTGTCTGTGTGTGCTTTGTATGGGAGACATTACAGAAGTTACTCTCCACCCACTAGCTTAGAGATAGGAAAGCAGAAATCCCTGTCTCTGTGTGCAGTGTTTGGGAGACATCATAGCTTTTACTTTCCACCCACTAACTCAGAGACAAGAGAGCAAGAATCCCTCATGTCTGTGAGTGCAGTGTTTGGGACTCGGGAGACATCATAGCAGTTACTCTCCACCCACTAGCTTAGAGATAAGAGAGCAGGAATCCCTCGTGTCTGTGTGTTCAGTGTTTGGGAGACATCATAGCAGTTACTATCCATCCACTAGCCTAGAGACAGGAGAGCAGGAATCCTTCGTGTCTGTGTGTGCTGTGTATGTGTGACATTATAGAAATTACTCTCCACCCACTAGCTTAGAAATAGGAACGCAGAAATCCCTCATGTCTCTGTGTGCAGTGTTTGGGAGACATCATAGCTTTTACTCTCCACCCACTAACTCAGAGACAAGAGAGTAGGAATCCCTCATGTTTGTGGGTGGTGTTTGGGACTCGGGAGACATCATAGCAGCTACTATCCACACTCTAGCTTAGTTATGATAGAGCAGGAATCCCTTGTATCTGTGGGTGCAGTGTTTGGGAAACATCATAGCAGTTACTCTCCACCCACTAGCTTAAAGATAAGAGAGCAGGAATCCCTTGTGTCTGTGGGTGCAGTGTTTGGGAGACATCATAGCAGATACTCTCCACCCACTAGCTTAGAGATAAGAGAGCAGGAATCCCTTGTGTCTGTGGGTGCAGTGTTTGGGAGACATCATAGCAGTTACTCTCCACCCACTAGCCCAGAGACAACTGAAAATTTGAGATAAAGTCTGCAGAGGGGAAAACTGGTGAAACTAGCCTACAATTCATACTATGGCCGTTCCTCATGTACTTCTCAGCTTATGCTGAAAAGTCACCTGAAACGACAGATACGTTTTAACTAAATGAAATGCTTGAAATACAGGCTGCAGTAAATATCCTGATTTACACTCAGCTAAGTATCGACTCCGTAAAGGCCAAAGAAGAAAAAGTAGGAAAAAAAAAGAGAGACTTCTCCGTCTTCTTGAGATGCCGAAAGTCCAGCAAAAAGTATTAAATTATACACTAGAGATTGTAAGAGATTGGAGGAAAGTCAATAACTTCTTCATCTTTATGAACTTTTCAACATAAAAAGTGCTAAGCTCGGGGGATTGCGGCGGCTGCACTATAACATGAACTTAGATCTAAATGTGTTTTGAGAGGATTGGATTTTTAATGATAGCCACAAAGTGTCTACAAAGTACACCGAGATTAGAAGAGCAGATCGAGTTTATCTGATTGTTTGCTCCAACCGACAGGTAAAATAAAGAACACAAAGATCCAGGAGAGACAAACTCAAGTTACAGTAATGCAAGATAGTCACAATCTTTCTCTAATAGCCATTAGGAGAAAGGTTGAATCTTCTGCTGGGGAATTCGTAGATAAGAGAGACTGCTCATTTATTTTTTGGGCATCATATATTGCTTTTTATTTAGGGTCATACTGCTGGGAACATTGGTGTCCTAGATTGCCCACATTAGTTCATATTTGGGGGTCTCAGCAGGAATTTATTCTTTCAGAAGTTCCAGTTGACAATACCTAAAATCAGTATCAAGACTAGATACATAGTATGGACGGCATTTTTCAGAAAACCAAACCTGCCCAGATAGTGTCATCCAGTGCCCAGATAAAGCCAAAAAGGACTAACATAAAGTCATACATTATGGGCATAGTGCTAGAAACTACGGATGAAGGTCAAACATGAGCCTATCAGCATATAATGAAAACAATGCCCAAGGAGTGCCATAATTTACTATATCCAGCAGTAAAAGGTTTGAAGCGTACCTATCATTTCAGATGACATTTCAACACAAGCTGTTCTGAGTGTTCCTGAGGAACACTATTTCTTACCATTTCTTGCCTATTACAGCATTTTTCGCCAATTTTCCCCTCTGCAGATCTATCTCTAATTTTCAGTTGTCTGTGAACTAGTAGGTTTAGACTATCTACAATGATGTCTCCCATACATATCACACATAGTAATATGAGAGACTCACACTCTCATGTCTCTACCTAGCACATGTTCAGAAGCAGTAGTAGCATGGAGGACTCTACAAAACACTAAGCAGTGAAGATGTGAATGCATCTGAGTAGTGTAGATGTGAATCCCTCTGAGTAGTGTAGATGTAAATCCATCTGAGCAGTGAAGATGTGAGTCCATCTGAGCAGTGTAGATGTGAATCCATCCGAGCATTGTAGATGTGAATCCATCTGAACAGTGAATATGTGAGTCCATCTGAGCAGTGTAGATGTGAATCCATCTGAGCAGTGAAGATGTGTCCATCTGAGCAGTGTAGATGTGAATCCGTCTGGGCATTGTAGATGTGAATCCATCTGAACAGTGAATATGTGAGTCCATCTGAGCAGTGTAGATGTGAATCCATCCGAGCATTGTAGATGTGAATCCATCTGAGCAGTGAAGATGTGAGTCCATCGGAGCAGTGAAGATGTGAGTCCATCTGAGCAGTGTAGATGTGAATCCATCTTAACATTGTAGATGTGAATCCATCTGAGCAGTGAAGATGTGAGTCCATCTGAGCAGTGTAGATGTGAATCCATCTTAGCATTGTAAATGTAAATCCATCTGAGCAGTGAAGAGAAGATGTGAATCCATTTGAGCATTGTAGAGGTGAATCCATCTTAGCATTGTAGATATGAACTACTGTAATACTGAGGAGTGTAGATGTGAATCCATAACTGATAAACACTTACTAGAAAGCTGCAGCATATTCTTTGTGTTCTCTCACCATTTGCTCTGCTCATCCTTTCTCTTCCCGTCAATAGGCAGCCATAATCTGATTCCTCAGTGAGCTACTAGGTCTACATTGTCTTAAGAAGGACTGATTTAAACAGTTTTTCAAAGGGAATTATACGTTCAGGAGGCAGGGAACGTTAAGTGGCTCATAAATGGAAAAACATATATCACACATTTTCTTATATTCGCCAGAACAATCTTTTAAGATTAGTTTGATGAAAACCATTTAGTATTCTGTTAGTGAATTCTGGGGCAGGAGGGTTGAGGGATGGGGTTTGGAGATGGCGAGTATAATATGTTATTATTGATGACCACCTTCCCAGCCCTAAGAAATATCTAGTAATATGAGCTGCAAATCCTCAAAAATATGGATTTAGAAAAATAAAATTTTTTGGGGGGGAAATTTGTAACAAATTAGATTTTTTTTTTTAATCGATTCTTCATTTTTATAGCTGAGCGCTAACGTGAGACGGAACCCGCAGCTGTTTTTCTCGGAGAGCAGCCATGTTTAAGGGGAAAGTTCTTCGATTCTGATGAAACTCATACATTTCTTCAATGTCATCTGGAATCCTTCAAGATTTTTGAAGAAAAAAAAAATAAATTGAGCATCGTCTTTGCATTCATAAATAGCCTTTATTTTAAACGTTTTGCATTTCTAAGACTCGCCAATTTAAGACGCCAGGAGTAAGATTGTGATCTCACAGACGGCACAGAACGGTTATCAACGACTCACAGAAACATTGTATTTTGCCATAGGAAAACAGACATGCTTATCCTCTTGATAAGTCGGCTTCTCCCAAGAATGCATGGAGACTTTTTTTTTTTTTTTCTTCCTTTACTCGAGGAAGTTGATGTTCCCGTTGTAAAATAGATTTCCGAGCACCTGGGAATATGTGTTATCTTATGTCGTGCTGTGAAATAGACGGCATTAGTCGGAATTATTTCCTGTGAAATGTAGCTATAGATGTGGCTGATAATACATGGATGGGGATTTACGGACTGGCGAGTCTGATAAACTTCCATTTATTTCCTGAGGGCTGTTGGGTTTAGCAAGCGAATGTTTGATTACTGATGAGGTCCTGTCCTATCTAACGACATCTGGGTAGGGTCTAATTGAGAATGGCCAACCTAGGCGCGTGACTTCATTAAAGCGGCACAATTAAGGTTTATGTTGTCTCGCATTGGCTCCGAATACCAATAGATGTGTGTAGAGAAACTGTTACTCAATTTATTGCTCTTAATAGTCAAAGTATTAAAGGGAATCTGTCAGCAGGATTTCACCGCCCAAAACAAGTCCAACAACACCTTTACATGGCCATTTTCCTCCCAAACACATATGCACATGTAGCTCTTTTAAAGACAAGTCCAGCTATATTTTTGCATGGCCGGCCCGTTCCTCCATTACTGAGAAATCAGCGTTTGAATTTATATGCAAATCGCTAGGTTAGATCTGAAGCCTCCGTCAATCCAGCTCTACTCCCCGCCCAGAACATATGCCTCCTGCTTGACTGATGACTCCTTTGCTTGAAGTCACACACAAGGGAGGCTGGCAGTCAAGCAGGAGGCGGGGTGTAGAGATGGAATGACAGAGGCTTCAGATCTAGCATAGAGATTTATATATAAATTCAAACGCTTATTTCTCAGTAGTGGAGGAACGGACCTGTCATGTAAAGGTATTGCTGGACTTGTCGTTCAAAGAGCAACGTGTGCATATCAATAATTTTGGGAGTGATATCCTGCTGACAAAGTCCCATTAAAATATCACAAAATGCACTCATGCAATATGCAGTGAGAAGTGTAGCTATAGAGGTAGCAATCAAACTTTATCTGATAGGACTACAGTCTGGTGTCCGACAACAGAGTTCCCTAATAGTAATGCCCTCTTTTAGCAGGATAATGCTCCTCACGCAATCTAAAAACTGTTTAGGAATGTTCCAAGGAAGATGACAAAGAGATCAAGGTGATGACTTGTCTCCAAGTGCTCCAGTTCTCAAAAATGATCGATCATCTGTAGCGCCGGCGTCCCTGCCCTCTGCCAGGCAGGGAC
>VIAB01015944.1:22218-47072 GCA_009801035.1 Oophaga pumilio | reverse complement strand
TGTATAATAGCTCAGAGGTTCCGCCTCCCAGACCCGTTACATCATCTATGGAATGTGCTGGAAAACCAAGCCTCATCCATGGGGCTGCACCAAGCAACTTACAGGACTTAAAGAGGTTGGCCACTGTTACCAGTGCCGGCGGCAACCGGAAGTTCTTGAATGCTGCCAGAATATAGCACCTTCGGCAAAACTATAGTGGTAGCAGCCAGACACTACAGGTCCACCCTCAAGTCATCTGAATAGGGGGAGAGGAGATCTGCAGTACCAAGCAGCGTCTACTGGAAAAACGATGGATCTGTTGTCTTCCGGCAGCGTCTAAGAACCTCCGAGCTGATCAAGGGGTTGCCGGGTGTTGCCCCCCCACCAATCAGATATGGATGGTTTACCCTAAGGATAAGTCAATAAGAAATCAATCAATAAGAATAAATCAATAAAAAAGTAGTGGCCAACCCCTTCAAAGCATTTGATACAAACATCTTGGAACCAGATGCCACAGGACACCTTCAGACGTCTTGTAGAGTCCACGCCTTGGTGGGTCAGCGGCACATAATTAGGCTGGTGGTGGTAAAGCTCTGGCTGATATACATGTTATATATACGTAATATAATGCATCAGTCATTAAATCCATAAATACCTAAGTGCTATTTCCGGCACCTCACGGTCCTACGAGCAGATCTTTCATCATTACGAGCATAACTGTAATTACCAGCCGCATTGAAAAGTAGACGTGTGTCTCGATATTAATTTCATGCTTTAATCAGTTTCATTAAAAAATAAAATACATCACAAAAAAGTTTTAATTCATATTCTAATTTATATTATCCCGTTATAACCCACATATTCCAGCCGAAGACTTTATATATGGAGGAATATATTCTAGGGCACTGGAGGGTGGTGATTTTTATAGTAATGAGGGAACTGCAATGGATCTTGGCATGACCCAATAAAGAGTTTACAGTCTGCGGGAACGGGCTACAAGGCGTAGTATGTACATTTGACAATAAATCTACGTGACTGCAGACTTCTGAATCCTTTCAGTTCGTCGGTGAGGCTGGGTAGTCAAGTGACTGCAATCACGTGATTTACACGTATGCTGTCACTTGCAGACTAGACTTGCTCGGCCTTTGTCAAATCACTTGCGTTGAGTGACGTCTAGTCGGAATGTGACTGGAAGTACGCAAATCACATAGTTGTGGTCACTTGACCACTCACTCTCACCGGCAACACCAGAGAAACCGGACATCCATTTTTGCGCACGCTGAAAGGATTTAGAAGTCTGCAGTCACGGAGAATATCTGCATACTTTCACCTCTTTAAGTAAAATTAAACATATGTTTGAGGTTTATCTGACCCCCTTCTTCAAAAAAGTCTGTGAGAGATCTGTCCGGACATTCAATTAGAAATTCCAAAACCTCCCATTAATTCTTGCTCCAGGCTACGTATCGTTTTGCCCATTTCCTAGAAATGAATGACAGAATCTTGTTCAGTTTGATAAATTACGATAAAGACCGGGGTTCTTACTGCTCTTTTAAGAAATCTTTGAAAATTTGAGCAAATCCGAAATTCCACAAATGTTCTCCTTTTATTTTCAAGTTGAGTGAACCTTCTGTGCAGGGCATAATACATTTTACTATTTCTAATCTAAAAAAAATGTGGATTATTCTCGAACAAAGAGGCAGTCCATGCGGCTACTATGGGAACAAGGAGACAAGAGGTTTATTCCAGGTTGAACTTGTCCATCAGTAATGCTGTTTTTTTTATAGAAAAATGAAAACCCACATCAAAAATGTCACATTTTAGTACAACATAAAAGCTAAATAAAATGAAACAGTATTTTTAGACCAACATACGTCGAAAACATGAGGTTAAAAATCTGGTGAAAGGTCCAGATTCTTAAATAAAATCCTTGGTGGAATGGAGATGGTGGACAACATCACTGCTGGGAAGGATAGACTGGAAAGGACTCCAAAGTGGACAAGTTGGGAGAGAAGGCAAAAAAGGGGAAAAAAACAAAAATTGAGAAAAACTTAGAGAAGGAGAAAAAGAGGAAGAAGAAGAAAGGATTTTGAGGGGACCTTGATAGATGGTTAAATTGCTTTGCTGCAAATCAAATTCACCTTGAATTTCACAAAGAAGTTGTATTAACGAGAATCCAACTTTTTTGTAATTCAATTCACACAAGTCCAGCAAAATGGTGTCCAGTTGTCATTTTTGATGGGAAAGAGTTAAAAATAAAAAAAAATAATATATAACCAGCCATCAACTATTTTTTTTTGGTCTGGTCACCAGCGTGGTCTTCATTGCCATCCTCCCGAGCCTGAAAATTTTGGAGCCTGCACTCACTCAAAAACATCTTGTTCCTTACATCATGTCGTGCATCACACATAAAGCCCCGGGCAAATCAACCCAAAGATGCCGGATGCTGGAAGATGCCAAAGATACCGGATGTTGGAAGGCACTGAAGATGGTCAAGTGAAAATCACAATAGTGACCGGACAGAAGAAAACGACTGGTCAGGATGGGGCTGTGGGACGGGAGCCGGGACACGTGATGAAGAGTCATAGTTTTTAACGTTTTAACATGTTTATTGTGCTTTGGATTCTCAAGAGTGTTCACAACATAATAAACTATTTTCGATTTAGATGCAAATAGAATTTTCTGGACAAATTTGAGCAAACTGAATTTGAATTTTGGCAGATTCACTCATTATTAGGGATGAGCGGACCTGTGGAAGTTTGGGTTCTGGTACCTGATCCAAACTTTATTCCAAAGTTCAGTTCTGGATACCAGGACTGTACAAGAACTTGAACTTTTGAGCTGGAACATTCTTTATCTCTCTCCTCAGACTTCCACCGTAACTCGGAAAATTGCAACGGGCTTGCGACAAAAGTCCTTGTTCGGCATTCAACAATGGCCTCTAACTATCCGGTACGACCTCCAATCTTTGAACTTTGGGTTCTCTCATCTCTACTCTTAACTAGTTACGATGTCAAGCCAGGGCAAAGTCGAAGGAAAAAGAGTAGATGACGAGGGAGGATGGTTTTAGATTATTCAAAATAATTGAATATGCTTTTCTTGGGGGGGTCTTGTCCCTATTTTAATGGGTGGTAAGAGCCTATACAAGGTCGTGGTCTTTACCAATGCTGCAATATTAGCAAACAAGGAAGTGAAAATCTTCTCAATGGATGGGAGAATCGGGACCTCCTGTGCTGGCATCAAGTAGGTCCTAAAAGGGGGTGTGATTTTTGTTTTTGCTAATTTACTTTTCTCCCGGAGCTTCTTTTTATGAAGGGCCAAAGGATGACCAAAGATTAATTTCGTCGCACGTCAGCTGTCAATCATTTCCATGAAACTATTTTTGCATAAAATAACGTAGAGCGCACGACGAATGTACCTTTATCTTTATTGAATGTTCCCTATTCAAAGCCTCTGAATCCATTAGTTAAATGAATCTCAGCTCGTTTCCAAATGTTTAATTCTCTAAGCTTCGCAAATTGGTTAGAACTTACATTCCAACACCTAAAATTAGATAAACACCAATTTAGTTTACGCCGAAGCTAGAATAAGATGTTATTGTCCATTAGCGTCGGACTTATCCACAAATAAGCTTAATATAAAAATGTTTTGTTGTTTGAACTAACAATAAAATACACAACATAAGCTGATTATGCAAATTTCATGCAAATCTCTTATCTTGGTCATTTTATCTATTAGTCCCATTTAGAACGAAGCCCAGGAATCAACATTGTGAAAGCATTTACCTAACGAGCCATCGATCACTCCGGTTCCAGCTTTCCGGCTAATAACTCTACAGAAGATAATTGACTAAAACTAAATATAAATTCAAAACGAAATTAAAAAAAAAAAAATTGTAAGTGCGGTTAAGTCGCGAGCACACGGCAAATTCATGTACTAGTCAGGAAAATGTATGATCATAGGTAAAATGTGGAGGAATTTATGCAAATCTTTGGGAATGTTAAGAAAATCCAACCATAAGGTGTAAACGTTAATGTCTAACCAAAGGATTGAGGCAATTTATTACATGAGACCGACGTCCATGAAATTCGGGGGAGAGAAGATAGTGAAGCCTTGTGGAGACGGCGTCTAAGGACTTCACATTTTCTGGAGGACCATGAAGACTTGATAAAGTACCCAACAAGGTGTAAACGTTAATGTCTAACCAAAGGATTGAGGCAATTTATTACATGAGACCGACGTCCATCAAATTCGGGGGAGAGAAGATAGTGAAGCCTTGTGGAGATGGCGTCTAAGGACTTCACATTTTCTAGAGGACCATGAAGACTTGATAAAGTACCCAACAAGGTGCTAAAACGTTTCCAAGATGTTGCTAGAAAAGGTAAATCTCTAGACAATTTTTTTTTAAAAATTGGACATTTGGAAGATACTTGCTATCATTGAATATATCCAGGAAAGAATGAGTCCCATCATATCCTCCGAGCAGTAACATACAGCCAACTGGACAGATGGGGGTCACTTTCCGTGGGAGGAAACTGGCTGTAATAAGAAAGTTCAGCTGAAGTGTATTTCAGCGCAAAGACCAGAGCGTCACGAATGGCGCATAGCAGGGACATGGGGTGCCGCACGTGGCACGCCGAACCAAGATGTAGGCTATAGCAAATGTGTTGGAAATGAGTTCCAGAATGGACATTATACCAATCAGGGGCCCAGGATGGGGGACATTATACAAGGAAAAAGCCCAGAACAGGGGCATTATACCAGAATGGGGGACATCATACCAGGATGGTGGACACTACACCAGGAGGGGAGTCTTTATACCAGGATGGGGCCCAAGATAGGGGACCTTGTTGTAAGTTGAGGAACGTTATACCAGTAAGGGGCCCATGATAGCGCACATCATACCAGGAATGGGGGCATTGTTACAGGAAGGAGACCAGGATGGAGGACACTACACCAGAAAGGGGGTCTTTCTACCAGGATGGGGGACATTGTTATAGGATGAGGAACGTTTTACCAGTAAGGGGCCCATCATAGGGTACATCATACCAGGATGGGGGGCATTGTTATAGGAAGGGGTCAGGATGGAGGACATTGTTACAGTAATAGGCCCAGTACAAGGAACATTACACCAGAAAGGTGGACATTACTGAAAGAGACACAGGATGGGAACATTATACCAAGAAGGGGCCTGTAATGGAGGATATTATACCAGGAAGGGGGACATTATATGAGGAAGGGGCCGAGAATTACATGAAGATGCCCAGGAGAGGGGACATTATATCAAGAAGGGGCACCGGATGGGGACAATATACCAGAAAGGGGACTAGGATGAAGGATATTATTACATAAAGGGGTCAGGGTGGGGAACATTATTACAGAAAATGGGGCAAAAATGATGGACATTATTACAGAAAGGGGCCAGGATAGGGGACATTGTTACAGAAAGGGGTCAAGTTGGAGGACATTATTACAAGAAAGGGCCAGGATGGAGATTATTACAGTAAGGTGTCTGGATGGGGACACTATTAAATGGAGTGTGAACATGCATGTCTTTATAGGATCATGAACACTGCAAAGGTCCATATATCTGACCAATATGAATGTAGGTGCTCAGGTCTAAATTTTGCACCAAGGCTCACCAATTACACCAATAATAGAGACTGTGAGCCCGGCCTCAGGATCTGACCTCACAAATTCTCTTCTTTATGAAGGAACAAAAATTTCCACAGACGCCTTCGAAATCTAGTAGAAATCCTTCCCCAAAGAGTGGGAACCGTTATATGTGCAGAGGGGGACTCCATATTATTGTCTATGGATGAAGAATAGGAGGTCAGAGAAGCTCCTGGGGGGATGTGGAGGGGGCACATACTTTTTTCCATATAGTGTATGCTTGTGACCGGAACCCCAAAGACCTTGGATTCTAGCTTCTGTATGATCTCTTTCTCCTAGGCATATTGAGATGCAGATAATACATATGGACATGATTATGTCTGTATCGATATCTCATGCATGTGCCGACCCAACATGTGCAATGCATGGAAATACAGGATAGCTATAAAAATGTAAAAAAACACACTTACAACATGGAAAAAACCTCAAACACGTGTATAGGACAAGAACGCCGTCCAGTCCCCAGAATAAAAGAATAACTCTGGCCCGTAGGGACGCCGGCCTCATACTGAGCCCCGCACTCGTCTGTTGCCTCTATAGGGCATTGTTATCCGTCATACTCTACATTTCTATTTATCGCTGGGGTCCACGCCGTCCGCTAGATTAGAAGGCTGCATTTTCTCTCCTTGTAAAGAACATTTCCCCATTATCAGCCAAGGAGAAGTGGAGGATAAGCTGCGCACGGCGCATCTTATCTGTGGTGCGGAATTTGAAGCTAAACACACTGACAACCTCCGGTGTTATCTGAGCGGAAAATAGGGAACAAACAAATAGTTCATACGATGCACCTGATTTGCCAGTTAATGAGATTTAGCTTGTTCACAAAAAAAACCCTATTATTGCTGGAAGCAGCTGCGTCCAATCTACGGAGAGGAGTCCAAGACCGGCGAGAACGTCCGCCTGGGTTCCTGTTATGTTTAGGTAGCTGAGGAGAAAAAACAAAAACGGCAATACACCAGAGAGGCTGGAACCTATTGGATTGCAGTAACCTGAACTAACCACACAACTAGAGGCAGCCGTGGAGCGTTCCTACGTTGATCCTAGACGCCTCGTCACAGCCTGAGAGATAACTACACCTAAAGGCAGAAAGATGAAAGCTATCTGCCCCGGAGCAGATCCACAAAGAAAATAGGAAGCCCCCAAACATGTAATGGCGGTTATACAAGAGGAAGCACGGACACAGACAGAAAATAGAATGAGCAAACGCTGGGGCCCAATCTGTCTAGACAGAAAAGTACAAGAAAGGATTCTTACTGCAATCCAAAAAACCCCTAAAAAATACCAACTCTTCTGATTGCAACAACACCTGAGATCACACGATCTCATCCACCTAAATCAGATCTCTGGTGTAACAAAACTAAGCCGCAGCCACTGAAAAAACAGGAAAAAGCAAATGAACAAATAACAGTGGCTACAGATAAACTGAGAGGAGCACAGGCCCCAGAAGGGGACCTGGCTGACCTCCACAAAAGTGCAGAGAACTATGCAAAAAGCAAGCACAAAAATAAAAGCAGAAAATAACTTATCTGAAAGCAGAAGATTCAGGCAAGACTCAGCAAACTTCCAAATGAACCAGGAACCACAACTGAGACAAGGACAATTGATCACCGGCAACCATCATGGGAGGGAACCTCCCTTATATCAGACCAGTCAGCGATCCCAGATTGCCATTCCTCGCTGAAAGGTTCAGTACTGTCTGTAACCACCAGAGGGAGCCTCTGCTCAGAAACCATCTCTAGCACATTCATAACAGGTTCCTCCTCGACACAGGCAGTGCAAAGAAACGGAGGAAATTAGAATCATAGAATCCTGGAATGTTAGAGTTGGAAGGGACCTCAAGGGTCATCTGGTCCAGCCCCCTGCTCAATGCAGGAGTCACTAAACCATCCCAGACAGAAGTCTGTCCAGCCTCTGTTTGAAGACTTCTATTGAAGGAGAACTCACCATCTCTCGTGGCAGCCTATTCCACTCATTGATCACCCTCACTGTCAAAGTTTTTTCTAATACACTATTTCTTTTAAAGTAAGGCAAAAAATGTTGGAGGATTTTGGAGCATATCCAAAAAATTTCTCCAAAAGTGCAAACATAGCTGAACAGGTCCTCCTCCATGTTGGCACAAGCTTCCTGTTCTCAGTCCGGCTGCTTATGGAGGATCATGTGACCACACCTCCTCCAATTAAAAACAGCTTTCCGCAGTCCAGTGTTTTTCTATTGGAGGAGGCTTAGATCAGTTTGGTCACATGATCCTTCATCAGCAGCCATGTTAAAAAAAAATAAAAGTTTTTATCCTCCACCTTTTCTCAGTTAAAAATGAAGAAATAAAAAAATATATATTTGGTTACGGCTGTTTCCATAAAAGTCAATTAAAATAGTTTTAATCAACACAATAAATGCTGTTAAAAAATCAAAATGCCAGATATGTAATTTTTAAGATGTTGCACCTTTCTCAAGAAATCCAATAAAAAGCGCTCAAAGCAGCGCATCCGGCCCAAAACAATACTAATAATCATTACAGAAAAAAAATACCTCTGCTCCATCAACAGAAAAAGCAAAAAAGATACAGATCTCAGGAAACGAACATTAAATTATTTTTTTATTTAAAAAAAATTTCAATTTTTTTTTTCTAAAAACTAAAACAAAAATGAAAAAAAACAAAACAGAAAAAACTAAATATGTATTTCATATCAAGGGAATCGTACTGATCTGCAGAACCATAATGCTACATCACTTTTACTGTATGATGAACTCCCAAAAGCGTCAAATTCCTAAAGAAAAAACAATTTCTGATTTTTTTTTCACAATTTTACCGCACTTGGAATTTTTTTTCGCATTTTTCTGTCATTTATACAGTAGAATGATTTCCGCCATGTACAATTACATTTTGTCCTGCAAAAAAAAAAAAAAAAAAAAAAAAAAAAACAGACAAGCCTTCATATGGTTATGTATAGGCAAAACAAAAAGTTATGATGGGGAGAAGAAAAACAAAACGCAAAAAAAACTATAATTTGCTTGTGGGGAAGGGGTTAAATATGTAGAGCATGTGAGTATACATTGTATACCGTCACTCCTACACAATGTAATTCCCATTGAGTAATTAGCGGATTGGTATTTCTTATTAATGCATCTGTATGAATAATCTCACTGACGGATTCATTTGCGCTCCTGGTAGCGGCGCTGTAACCCACTGTTACCTGGGGGTGCGGATCGCGTTTCAATAATATTACAAACACAATCAGTTCTTGCCACAGCTCACAGCACAGTGTAAAGCGCCCGAGGCAAACTCCGCACATCTGACTGCTACCCAAGAGAGAAGGACAAGATACAAAAGCCGTACCACGCTTCAAGTAAACATTTTATCTGGAGATATTTTTTTTTTCTTGATGAAATTCTAGGAAATTCCACTTAAAAGGGAAGCATCAGAACAATTTCACTACTGATACCAGCGCTACAGCTGGATAGTTCTTAAAGCAACGATAAAAATGACACCTGTCTTGTAGAGATCCGATGTGGCAGCGCTGAGAAATCAAGCTTTGAAGTTACATGTAAATTAGCCTGGAAGTGCATGGGGGCGTGTCGATGACTCGGTGCACATTGACACGCCTTCGCAAATGCACTTCCGGGTTAATTTGCATGCGGCTTCAAAGCTTGATATCTCAGCGCTGCCACATCGGATCTCTACAAGACAGGTATCATTTTTCTCGTTGCTTTAAGAACTATCCAGCCGTAGCGCTGGTATCAGTAGTGAAATCGTTCTGATGCTTCCCTTTTAAGTGGAATTTCCTAGAATTTCATCAAGAAAAAAAAATATCTCCAGATAAAATGTTTACTTGAAGCGTGGTTCGGCTTCAAGTAACATGACAGGTGTCATTTTTACTCTTGTTTTAAGAAGTATACAGCCGTAGCTCTGGTTTCAGTAGTGAAATCATCTTGATAGATTCCCTTTAAAAATGTAAAAGTCTTAAAAGTGAATGAGTTACGTCCATAACTGATCCCCTGACAAAGATATGCAAATTTGAAAGGTATTCCTTATCCATGGGATAAGTTTCCAATCGTTGGGGAGCCAACCACTGAGACCTCCACTCATCTATGTGAATGATGTGGTGGTTGATCGTGTGGACTGCCACTCCATTTTTAAAGGACAGCTGAGATAGCTGATTGCCGTGCTCGGCTGGTCTTTGTCAATCCCATAACAATGAATGGAGCCACAAGTGCTCATCATCACTCACCATTCTGTTCACACGGTGGTGCTCTTCAGAGCCTCAGAGCCCCAGTTCCTCGCGGTGGGAATTCCACTGGTTGGACCTCCAGCAATCAGGAAGTTATTCCCTAACCAATGGATAGGAAATAACTTCCAAACTTGAGAATACCCCTTTAAGTATTTTGCAGAACCCTGATATTTCCAGCTGTGAAGAATTAGTAGCATCGGCTATCTCCAGTGCTCACTCCTTTAAGAATCACCCAGATTTTTAAAGGGTTATTTCCATCTTATAAAGCGATAGTAGATCAGTAGAATATATTCTACATTTATGATCAGCTTCTATTTTATCTGCAGAGATTCTGGTCATGACACAAGTTACGCGGCCAAACATCACCGTATGGCGCTGTAGGGGAATAGGGTTGCAATGCGATCCACATGTTACATCACAAGCAAGTCGCAAAAAGTTGGAGTGTTTGAGAATTGTTTGTCGAGGTAGCCCTACCATGCAGGTTGCTTTGTGACCCCATGCAACAGCATCGATCGATCTTTTGGTCGATTGACCTGTGTCATGGCCAAAGTTGCTGTGTAGTCCTAGCCAAAAAAAACATGTAATATTTGTTTAGCTCTGAGTTCTTGACCTAGAAGAAGCAACTTGTAGACACAGCTCCTATGCTGAGATTTCCCCGCACAGCAGCTGTCACGGGGGGTACTGCGACAGAGAGTGGTCTCCTCTATTTCACGCGTGCCTGCACTGCGATCTTCTGCCCCCTGAAATAGAGGAGACCACTCTCTGTCGTGGTACCCCATGCTCTTCGAAACCCAACTGTGCAGAAACCTACAACATGGCTCCAATTGATACAACAGAACTTGGCGGATGATTCCCCGTCACAGCAGTTGGTTGGAGCACTGCTCCGACCGGTAAGACTATGACAAAGACTAATGACGAAGACAAAGACTATGACAAAGGCTAAGACTATGACTAAGACCATGAAGAAGACTAAGACTATGACTAAGGCTAAGACTATGACTAAGACCATGAAGAAGACTAAGACTATGACTAAGGCTAAGACTATGACTAAGACCATGAGGAAGCAGCAGAACCGAGTCAGCCCAAGACCGATCTGCCCTTGATAATTGACAAACGTTTTTGAAACTCATTATAAGGATGAAAAAAAAAAGACCAGGGTAATCAAAGCCCTCAAATCTATTATTTTGCATTACACCCACCCAATTTTGCCCAAAAGAAAATTGCTTTTGTAGCTTTATAATAAGAAAAAAAAAAGTTATAAAATTTCAGCCGTTTTCCAGAATCGCACATGTAAGATAAAAGAGTCACCTTTTCACATGCTACTGGATCTGAAACGTTCATTTATGGTGACAGGAGCGCCTTCAAGGTATAACATGACCTAATATTTTCTCTTAATTTACATATGGTTTTATTCCTGTCCTACGAGGTTCTATAGGTCAAGCATTCCTGGTGGCAAAGTGCCCCCCTCCCCCGAAAGTCGTGTCCATTATGTCCTAAGGGGGCCGAGAATCACTGAACGTTCCAAGATGAAGGGTCAAAGAAGAAGGGATTACGGGATGAAAGAACTCAACATCGTGAAGACTTTCATCGAAGGAACAAGAGCCATAGACCATAAATAAGTACTGGAGTGATGGCGGCGCTGATACATTGCGTTACCCACAATTTTCAGAGTAATTTTCTTCCCATACGGAAAGGATGGCGCCTCCGATACAACAGTTAATAAAGTTATTATTCAAAGATGACACGTCTGCAGGCGGCTTGATTTATTTGTTGTCCTCCGTAATTTGACACACTTCCTTGGATATTCTCCCGTTGAAAAACATCTTTTCTTTTTTTTTTTTCTTTTGAAAGAAAGGACGGGGAAGCGTGTGCTCAGGATGGTGTTAAATTAATAGATAAGGAAAGGTAATATGTATTATTCTCGGGGAAGAGATCCCCTCCCCTGTGAAGAGGAGCCATGCATGCTGAGACTTCATGTGACGAATTACGGCACATAAAAAAAAATGCTATAGAAAGTAAAGCGTAAAGAAAATAATGCGCAGACTGTACCGTCAGTCTTTGGGTCAAGGGTGAAGGAAGCACAGAATTTACCACCAACATATATGTGTCCACTCTTATCTTTCTGCTAATTTGTAAATGCAAATTCATTACATTATGGCTACATGGAACTCACGTGATGACCACCGGATGATCACAAAAGACACTTATAGCATAAACATCTCCTGACAGAGGATTTCAAATCCATATTTTTCTGGTCATCTTGGCAGTAGTCGATCCATTCCGAAAGGAGAGGAAGGACACATCTGTACACACCACCTACTGTAGGCCAACCATACAGCCGCTGGATCACAGTTGGTCCTTTCTATCCCATTGTTCTTGGGTGGTCAGAGCCTGTTCAGGACTTCCCTTTTTATAAAGACTGCTAACTTCAGCCCAAGGGTAATGAGAAGGGAATAAAATAGGAAACAATCCTTAGACACTCTGTCTTGGATGGAAAAACTCAACCATTCTGAGCTCTGCTATAGTGCCTTCTACTCCATATTCTGTTTGGTCAAGCATTAATGTTTTTTTCCAATGACGGGAGGGGTAAAAGTTGCTGCCACAGACAACAAATGGTGGTTGTGAGAACAAAGGATTGGACATATTGAAACAGAACATGCACAATCATTTTTAAATCTTCTATTGGTGGACAATCAGACTCCACCGTCCACATTAGATAGTCATTCAATGTGAAATTCACAATTTTGTACCACTTTTATCTACTTTATGTGGGCACCCTATAGAGGCCGCTGTCACGCTGGGTGAAGGATAAGTAAGTGCACAACAATGGGGAGAGAGAGGTGGGAGTCTAGGGAAGTAAGGAGATATAAAATCACCCTGTCTGCCCTAACCATCCCCATATAAGTTTTGCACCTATCGCTGAGCAGGAAACTAATCCCTGCCTGACCCTAGCGATAGGCCCTAGTTAGGTAAGGGATGGGGTAGGCACTAGTCAGTCCCCACTACAATTAGAAGTAGAGAGGGTAGATGAACAAGGGGAACACTTAGCTTGAGAAGAAAACAGATGTCACGCAAGCAATCCTCCAAGAGTCCCCTAGTAAGGAACTAACTGACTGTTAGTAAGTTCAACTAGACAGAGACAAGTAAGAGCTAACGCCAGCACCATGCTGCAGCAATTGAATGTATTTAAACATTCAGCACAGGTGTGTAATTAGCAGCAGAAGGTGGAGGTAACTATTGGGTCCTAGAGGAAGAAGGATATCGCTCCATAACAGAGATGTAAAAATCAAGAAGGTGCTTGAGCTAATCGCAAAGACCTTCTACAGCCGGATCGAGGATGACTGTGTCACACCTGACACAACCGTGACAGCCACTTAATGAACCTATGAACATAACCCCAGTCCATATGTACTATTAGGTCCTCTGCTTGAAGCCCCATCTCTATGAGCCAGAGAGTGACTCCCATTTTGGACAACTTGAGCCATCTTTGCCAGGAGCAGAACTTGGGACAATCAGCTAATCACCCCAGCAGTTACTTTTCTCTGATTATACAAGTTCTTCCCACTCATTTAATCACCTGCCGCTCCCATCGTTTACCTGTAGTGATGATGCCCCATAACCGATGCAGCTAATCAATGCTATGGAATATAGCATTAGACTGCTAAGGCCGGTAAATGGCTGAAATAGTCTAGTGGAGTATAGCGCTGTCACCAAGTGCTTCTAGATGAACAGAGTCCGGTAAAAAAAAGCCCTAGATGAAGCACTGGAATAAATGAGTGGCTACAATTGTTCTTTTCAACTATTCATGTCTTTAGGCTCATTATTTTTAATATCTCAGAAAGCCTATTTACCCTGACAAGAAATAGAGTAACGATGTTTTGAACTTTTGACTTTCAATCTCCATATCTCACCATCCACTACTGCCTTGAAGGTGAGAATACCACAATTTTATAGACAATCATCTTGGCTACCTCATACATAAATTTGACTTGCAGCTATTTAGCATATGATCAGTTATGCAGATTCTTGCATCTTAGAAGAAGTTTAGGGTGTCCTAGAACCTGCTCATGGACTCCATAACCTTTCACGTAGGTAAGGCAGTCAATAAGTCTCAGCCTGAGTAAAATATTATACAATTTATTTTTCTTCACCAAGTTTTATTAAAATATGAATGGGAGTAGGAGTTTCTCAAGAAGTCATGTGACAATGAAACTCCAAGAAAGTACTGTAATGACGACAGAAGAACCCCATGACCGATGATGTCATTCTAACCCATGGTGGACATCCATTACTTCTTCTTACTTGACTTTGAACATAAGATTTTAGTACTAGAGTTATATGTTTTGTGTGTAGTGGGTTCATGTAAAAGGAAGCATAGCTATGTGACCAATGATGTCAGTCAACAGATCAGAGGTAATCAATGGTGGACCACCATTACTTCTTCTTCATCGATCTTGAAGTCAGCGTCACTTGCAGGATGAGTAAAATCAAGGTAAGATTTCAGTAATGGGGTGTTACATTCAGTGTGAAGGGGGCACATTTAAAAAGTAAAATAGGCGTAAAACCGATGATGTCATTTAGGAATTTTCATTGGTGATCAATGGTGGACCACCATTACTTTCATTACTTGAACCTAACGTATAACTTCCTGCTAAAGGATGAGTAGAAGCCAGATAAGATTTCAGTATTGCACTTTTATATATCGCATGAAGGGATTGCAGAAAAAAAAGGAAGCATCGTTGAGTGGTTTATGATGTCACTCAGCAACCTTCAGAGGTGATCAATGGTGGACCACCATTATTCTTTCTCCATTGATCTTAAAGATAGCTGTCGGAATGAGCTGAAACAAGATAAGATTATAGTAGTGGAGTTTTATATGTTGTGTGGACGGGGTTCCTATAAAAGTAAGTGATCACAGAGTTCAGATAAAAGGAAAGTGTGCGACCAGCAAGGTTACTCAACAGAAAAGAGGTGAGTGTTGGTGGACTACCATTATTTCTTTTTTCTTGATCTTGAAGATGGCTGATGGTTACACAACTATTATTATTATTATATTTATTTTTAGAGCACCATTGATTCCTTGCAAAATACAAATATAAATGACAGTGAACAGACTAACAATGGCAGACTGGTACAGAGGGGAGAGGACGCTGCCCTTACGGGCTTAGGTTCTATCGGTTGAGTTGCAGAATGAGTAGAAACAAGCTAAAATTAGAGTATTGAGGTTTTATATTTAGTGTGAAGGGGACACATGTAAAAAATAGCATCGGTAAGTGACTGATGATGTCACTCAGCAACCTTCAGATTGATGGTGGACCACCATTACTTCTGCATCTTCGATCTTGAAGATAACTGTCTGTTACGAGATGAGCAGAAACAAGGTACGATTTCTTCAAAGGGATTTTATATTTAGTGTGATGGGTGCACATGTAAAAATAAGCATTGTTGAGTGACTGATAATGATGCCACTCAGCAATTTTCAGATATGATCGATGGTGGACCACCATGACTTCTCCTTTGATCTTGAAGATAGCTGTAGGTTACAGCTTGAGTAGAAACAAAATAAGATTTCAGCACTTGTATTTTATAATTTGTGCTAAAGGGGTTAATATAAAAAAGTGTTCATAGGGTTTACAAAAAAGGAAGGTGTGTGACCAATGAAGTCACTCAACAGGTAAGAGGAGATCAGTGGTGGACCTCCATTACTTCTTCCTCGATCTTGATGACAGCTGTTGGTTACAGGATGAGTAGAAGGTACAATTTCAGTACTGGGCTTTTATATTTAATGTGAAGGGCGCACATTTAAAACATAGCATTGGTGAATGACTGATGATGTGACCCAGCAATCTTCAGAGATGGCCAATGGTGGACCACTATTAATTCTCCTTTGATCTTGAACATACGCGTTGGTTACAGCTTGAGTCGAATGAAGTTAAAATTTTAGTTCTGGGGATTTACTTTTTGTGTAGTAGAATGAAGTGTTCATAAGGTTCATGATAAGAAAAAGATGTGTGACCAATAAAGTAGCCTCGGTGAGTGACCGATGATGTGACTCGGCAATCTTCAAAGGCGATCGATGGTGGAGCACCATTGCTTCTTCTCCCTCAATCTTGAAGATATCTGTTATGTATGAATAGAAACGAGATAAGATTTCAGTATTGGAGTCTTTTATTTAATGTGAATGGTGCACATAAAAAAGTAGCATTGGTGAGTAACCGATCTTCAGAGGAGATTGATGATGGACCACCATTGCTTCTTCTCCCTCGATCATGGGTGGTACACTGACTCAGTGGTTAGCACTGTTGATTGGCAGAGCTGGGGTCTTGGGTTCAAATCCCACCAGGGAAAACATCTGCAAGGGGTTTGTATGTTCTCCCCATACTTACCTGGGTTTCCTCAAAGCTATACTTGAAGGGAATTTAGATTGTGAGCCCCAATGGGGACAGCGATGATCTTTTGCAGATGGAAGTTAGTTACAGGATGAGTTGAAACAAGCTAAGATTTCAGTAATGGGTTTTATACTTAACTTGCTGGGGCTGGACATTAAGGGAAGCATTGCTGTGACCAGAAAGAAAATAGTTAACCTTTGAGGGACAATTTTCTGTGTGACGCCGGGGCCTCTGTTGTTCAATATAATGGACATATAATGGACGCATTATTCTCAGAAAGCTTTTACGTTTTTTTTAATGAAGACATCATTAGTGTCTGATTTTGGTGCAATTACAGGAAGCTTTTAATGTCTCGCTCCGACATATTGGTGAAATTGGCGATGTTCTACGTGCATAATAAATTCAGCAGATCAGATCATTAAAAGGCGAAGGGAATTCAGAGAGACCATGACTTAACAGCTTAATGTCCACCGGGTTGCTATGGATTTTATCACACGTCTGCTATTTCCAGTCTCTTATTAAATACGGCTTTCTGGTGTTTTCATGGAAAGAAAACAATTAGCAATTCAGTAAAGTAGACTTAACTGTTGCTTTCTCCTCTAACACAGAGTTTGATGCTAAGACTGGAAAATATTTACCAGCAAATCCCCTTAGCCGAGGACAAAGAGCGCTCAGATATTAGAGATTAACCTCATGGCGAGGAGGAGGTCATACGTTCATGGATATAATGGCATAAATTGGGAGACCACTGTCTCCCTCATCATATGTATGGAGGTTCCAAGGACTGACAAATCGCCAATTTCCAGAAATCTCTTAGAAATTAATGGAGCCCAGGGGTGGACACACCATTGGTGCACAAGGGCCCAAGAGGAAAGGTGGGCCACTGCCACATCCAAAGCAGGTGGACTTATGCATTACGATGAGTTATTGTACTGCAAATGCCCCATATACTGATCTGTCTGCATCCGCCAGTGGGACAAAATCAGCCTGACCACTTTCATCCAGTGTCTGTGGTTGGGGGGTCTTTTAAATAAAATAAGGCAAAATGGAGTGCTTTAACAAAATATATTCTTCTCAAAAGAGATTGCTATCAAATAAACCTATATTCGAGGGAAATAGCCATAGGGGATGCGTATACAGGAATAGGAACTGTACCATGGTACCTAAGGTGGTCATAAGAGATGACAACAGCCTTATAAGTGGCAGCTGGATGGTGGGAGGGTCCTGTTACAGATTTTGCATTGGAGACAAGCCACTTCAACGATTGGTTAATGCCAAGAACCAAGAAAATTATTAATGGTCAGTTAGTCTTAGAATTCTCTAAAGGGGTTGTCCCAATAGGAACCCCTACAATTCCAAGATCTGAAGCAAAACAAAGTGTCACGGATGTGTCAGAGGCTGCAGACCGTTGCACAGCATCTGTCTCCAGAAGGCCTTAGTAGTTGGCTTTGCAGACGAGTGGCCACCTCCCCGGTGCTAATGGCCACATCTGGACCTGAGTGTTGATATACTTCCTGTTTTCTGCATGCAAGCGCAGGTTACATTTTCTATTTGCACTTCCCTATTGCGGCTCTGCTGTCGGCTATCTTCCTCCTTAGTGTTGTTGGAGGACGTTGAGGTTTCTCTCTGAGTCTTCTCAAGTTAAGTGTTCCCTTGTTACGTTTGTCTATTCCTGTTGTCTTTAGCAGTAGTGAGGATTGACTAGCATTCATCCTGTCCTTCCCTATGCAGGGCTTATAGCCAGGGTCAGGCAGGGATTAGGTATCCTACTTGGCGATAGGTGCGGAGCCTATATAGGGACGATAGGACAGACAGGGTGATGTTAGATCTGTCTAGGGGTCTCCACTCCCCCCTACTGTTTGGTTCTCTTTCCCCTCATCCCTTTGTGTTGCACTTAGTCTGTCCCACACAGTGTGTGACACAAAGTCATCGCTGTTCATTGTCCATAGGACAGGGAAAACTAGAGGCATACAACTCCATTGAACAGGTCATTTCAGAGTCCTGTCCTCAGGATTGGTGGAGATACCGATAGCCCCCCAGTAATCAGCAAATATGACACATCTTGTGGATAAATTCATTGCCTCTACACAAGATCTCTCCAAGGCTATGAGAGTCTTAAAAAGTGTGAATGTCATCCATAACCACAAAGCATCATGGTCCTGATTTGTAGTGTTAAACATTTTTAGGACCCATTAATTGTCCGACCTTCCATCACTTTCCTTCCAGTTACTATGCGTCCACCTACATCCCAGAAGTACCAGTTGCACCATCTGTGCCATATGCTAGTGCCGACACATCCGTGTCCCCGAATCCGACACTGATAATATTCAGGCAGCATCTGGCTCTCCCGCCAATATCCCTTTTCTGGTTTCTAAACAGCTCTGAGGTTCTCGAGGCCATTCAGAGGCAGATTAAGCCGCTAATGTTCTGAATCTCAGAGCTTCTTCTCCGAGCCAAACAGCCCTGGCCATGAATACAACTCACAATGAGACACTATCAGTTAAATATTGCGGAGCTTATAGGAAACCCACAGAGATGTTTTAATGAAGTGATTTATTTCCTGTCATTTGTAAAATACTCCCATACAAATCAACACCAGCAAGGCGTGCGAGCTGCCACAATATTCTCCTCCAGCCCCACGTCCCTTACTATTCATTTTGTTATCATTTTCGAAAGGAGGAGGAAAAATGATGATAGGAAATGAGACGTTGCGACAGGATTTGGAGTTGGGTTTAATAATATTTCATAAGTTTGAACAGCTCAGTTTCTTTTCCTGGATTTTATTAATTATATATTTTTGGGTTATGAGAGTAAAGGTTATTATGGCAATTACTTGGCAATTACTTGGCTCTAGAGAAGTCATCTTCATGGTGGCCTGGAGGTCCACAAGACCTTCTCTCGTTATCTTGCCTAAGGTTTTATATTCCATATATCGTCATTGTAATTGGATAATGATGATCTGTACATGCTAAGCTTCCTTTCACCCAGGGCATAGATTCACTTTGGTACCCCATAAAGTAATATATATGAATCCCCGGGCTCTGTGCCCAATCAGTATAACCTCTTCTGATTGGTCAAGGCTTTAGAAATCTGCCACAATGCAAAATGATAAAATTCAGAAAAAAATAGGAATCACTTTGGGTGCTTCTTCCAATGGAGGAAGACTACTGGAGACGCCAAGGGATGACTTGGTTCTTTTTATTAAAAGTTCCTAATGTGTAATGCGTTTTGGAGCAGGACCTGCTCTTTTCTCAGACGCAATGTAAACGAGAATAGTACGTATCCACAGTTAACGTTTACAACCCTTTACCCAAAATCTAGTGTAAATCCCGATCAGACACCACTTTACTATACTTTCAACTGATAATCTAAATAGGAAATCTTGAAAAAAAAAAACTTTCCTTGTTAAGAAAACCCATTATTGATCACAATATTAGAGAGTTTTGGATTATTAGAACCTACAGATGGTGATGTAGGTGTCACCCTGTAAGATACTGCAGGTACGGAGGATGTCGCCACGGATGTGAGGCAGACCAAGAGTTAAAGGTTTATTTAACAGTTCTAAACACTCCACGTAGGGAGGCGCAGATGAGGGGTTAAATGCGACAAGCAAAGGGCTAAACAGTTTTTCAAGAAAATAAACAAAGGCAGAAAAACACTTATCAGTCTGAAGAAGGCTTGATTGAAGGGTCTAATTCTCCAATGTCGGCACCGTCAGCAGCGGCACATGCAGTCTCTCTCAGATCCTAGTCCACGACGAAAACACAGTCTCCAAGGCAGGCAATGGAATGATGTAGGGTGAGACGAGGTCCTGCTCTCACCGGTCTGTGTCACAAAGCTCCGTCCAACACGAGTCACCGCAGGAACGGTATTGCGCTCCTCGGTCAGTCCAATTACTCCTCTCTGAGGCTCAGGCCTTCTGCTCAGTTCACCAGGCCTGTCCGCGTCATAGTCTGCCTCTAACCTGTCAGGGAAGTCTCCTCCAGCCACTGAGGCTGGCGGGTCAGCGTCAGTTTGGGGGGCGCTCACAGCGTCAAGACTCTCTGATTGAGTCCTAAGTCAGGGGGCTCTCACACTCAGGGACTGGGGCGCAGCTGGCAGCTCACTCTCCTACGCTCTGCACTTTTCCGCCCGGACTCCCGTCAGCTTCCCGTGCGCAGTGCCTTTTAACTAACCCCCGCCACCTTCTATCACATGGAAGGTTGGTCCAGGAATGGTAAGCTTCCACCCCGGGAACACTGGAAGCTGTGCCGGTGGTTCTGAACACGGAGCAGAGGAGGCAACCCCATTCGAGTACTTCCTTCTCTTCATCCCCTTACAACCCGATCAATAAATGGACCAGGGTCAAGGCTTAGAGAAGACTGACAGAGACGCCTAAATGTTTCAGACACAGCCAGCAAACATTAGTTCCTTTACTTACTCTTGGCAGTTAGGAGTTTTTCAGTCCCTTTACTTTGACTAATGGCAATAACTTTAGAAGGATCATTTGAGGTTGCAAATGGTGGTGTGAGCGGTTTATAGGGAGCTGCTCAATTTTGGTCTATGCATTCACTGATCCAAAGCTCATTTTAGGGTTATCAGGAATGGCGCATGGGTTACTCTTCCCAAGCACTTTGCACATGAGCCATTTTTCAACTCCAGATTAACCAACAAGTTGGCAACAGTCTTACCAAAAATTGACCAGGACACTTACTCTGAATACACCCGGTGGACATGAGTACATATGGCTTTGAACGTTTTTCATAGGACATGAGACAATTTTATGGATATAACTATAGAAATATCTTTTCTGCTCACAAAAAGCCAGGTAAAATCTTCCGGGCGGTTCCTTGTAAGTACTTGGTTCTAGATTTCCCCATAGATGACCACTGTTGGTCTCTGTTACCAACCCCTGTAATTATCTTATTGTTCTTTTAAAAAGGGAGATTTTCCAATGTGGACAACTCTTTTAAAGATATTTTCTTATGTGAACCTTCTTTTATGATTTTGGACAATGACATACCCAAGGAGGCCACCAGTTCTCTGAATTGATGTGTCCTCCATACACTATGAACGGCGCTCTTGTGGTTCTCCTCTTCAGTCCTTTCATTCAACTACATGTAGTGCATATCTGCTCACCGGGGTGGATTAATCTCACGCACAATGGAGAGTCATTGTTCTGACTCTTCCTAGCACTATGAGTTCCCAAAGTGTTTTTAATCATCAGCTTCTTGGACAATTGTATAACTTTAGTACTCACATGCAAGGCGTCCTCAGACAGCTCAACTCAGCCGGCACTGACTTGTGGAAAGACCAAGAGAAACAGTGCAGTTTGCTTCCAAAATCTTGTATTAAGTACAATGCAGCAGCAGGTGAAAAGAGTATTTCTGCAGAGGGGGTATACATGTGTTGCACAATGGCTCCAGAAAGCTAATACTGGGAAGAAGGGAGGAGCAACTAAAACATAAAAAACTACAGGGGGAGCTGAGGGACAAACTAAGGGGAGGAGAAGGCTACCTAGCAACGAAATAAAGGCACAGACAATCCATAACAGGTTGTTCCCAATGCATGGGACACGACAGTCATCATATAAACAATTTTTTCTAAGTGCTCCCTTGCCTCAGTGAATTTATGAATGCGGCTCTGATGTGGTATAAAGATGGGCGAGGACCATATTGTGAAAACAACGCTCTTCAATATGGTAATGCACATTTAATGTCGCATTAACTTTCACTCGAGTCCATTCGCAATATTTAGAAAATGCAGTTGGGAGATGAAAGCCACTTAGGAAGCAGAATACGCAGCGTGGTGACGGTGAAGAAGGCTTGTGCTGTATCCTATTTCATTGTTGGGTTTAGAGAACAGAGTGGTTATCTCATGTGCTGCAAAATATGTAAGTACCGGAGCAAAATATCCAAACGATGAACAATCCCGATGCAACCAGAAGCTAAGTGCAATCTACTCTTGGTGGACATCAAATATTAAATTACAGACTATGGTTGGTCTGGTGTACCAGTAAAAAGAATAACACAATGGTGCGTAAGTTCATGGACTTGTCAACTTTATCCCCATCAGAATGAATGCCAACTTTTTGTGTTGCAGTAGAATCAGGATTTTTTTTGCCCCGTTTTCAAGACCACATACATTCGTCGGACTACATCTCATTCCACACCCTATTCACCCCTCCAATTATGCGTCTTGACATTGGAACTCAGAATGAAAGAAAACGAAACGTTATGAGAGGGTTATGTTGCACAACCCCTCCGGGAGTTGTCCTTTTTTGCTCCTGAACTTTCTGGACATTCCCGTAGAGCAGCATATAGGCTGAGGTCCTACTGTTTTTACAGAACAGGTATAAGCCCCCAATAATTGCATTACAAAAAAAAATTACATCACCTCATAGGTCTTTTTATGGCTGGAGCACACAATCATAAAGGAACCTTGGACCATTAGATGATCTTTCATTTTTTGTGACCTATAAACTGTTTTGCCAGGCGTACGACACCTAGATGACTCATCAGCCCCTCTGGGAGGTGTCCTCTTGTTTCTAAACCTTCTGGACATTCCCGTAGAGCTGCAGCTATTTTTACTGGACAGGTGTATGACCCCATTAATTTCATAAAAATTTACTCCCCCAATAGAACTTTTCATGGCTGGAGCAGATAATCATTCAAGAACCTTTGGACCATTTGATGATCCAAGAGAGAGACCTCCTGGACTCCCGGAAGAGTTGGCAAATCTTCAAGGCGTTGCAAAAGACTCTTGGGACCTCCCTTTCGGGAGGTCTCACCCACCCTTTACCATTGCTAGTAAGAGAGCCCTGGTATCTAGAGGTGCACTCAAGGGGGTGGAAACAGGGAAGGAATGGGGCATGACCTGCCACGAAGGGACATGGCTATAGAAATAAAAAATGGCAGTCCTTATTTAACCTTTTGCAGTCACGGCCAAATTTGGCCTTTAGGAAGGGACAAAACTTGTTCACTTAGAATTATTGAGGCTTGTTTTTTTTTGGAGGAATGCATTGTATTTTTTAATATTATTACTTGGGGGTACATACAAGGTATTGAAAAAACTTTTTTTTGGGGGGGGGGAGGTATAAAAAACCCCAGCAATTTTGCACTCTCTTTGAGCTAGAATTTTTTGATAATAGTGTTGGTGGTCATTTATGGCCCGAACTGTCCCAACATTCATTTATTAACAGTGTCTTGTGTTTATTAACAGTGTCTTGTGTTTATTAACAGTGTCTTGTGTTGTAAACCTATAAACAGCATGTTGACTTACGAAAACCTCATCATTTACACAGAAGTAGTTGCCTTCCGTGACATTTTCGATGCCGGCTCTGCCTTGTTTGCTCATTGCACTTCACAATGATTTCCATTTCCTCCTGACACATTTGCATCACATTAACACTTTAGACGTATTCACCGGCGACGACTGCCAACAGCTCTCCTCCTTGATACACTGTGTCACCGACCACTGGCACGGATTTCATTTCTTTTTTTTTTTACGTCCTCCTTTTTTGTAATTAAAATAAGGATATTTTTCACGAGGTGACCTTGACGAGGCTTCTCTTGGAGTGTCTGCTGCACAGTTCATCACGGTTCAGTTTCAAGGTTAGCCGTAAAATATCATTACATAAGTATAGGAATGGATGTGCCTCGTAGCAATTCTGATTTTTGTGTCTAAAAAAAGAATTTTTTTTCCAGGATTGATAAAAATTTGGTCAAAAGGAGCAAATGGTAAAAAGCAACAAAAGAAGTATAAGTTACAACCCTAACGTTGAGTTCACACACCCGTAACGTATGGTCGGCGCTTGGATTGCACTACGCCGCCCAACAGAGGGTGGAGGAGCCAGACCAAATCCATGGTTTATGTTAATCCCTTCACCCCGAAGACTGTTTTCACCTTAATGACCGAGCCAATTTTTACAATTCTGACCACTGTCACTTTACGAGGTCATAACTCAACGGATCCTTGTGATTCTGAGATTGTTTTCTCGTGACATATTGTACTTCATGAAAGTGGTAAAATTTCTTCGATATGACTTGAGGTTATTTGTGAAAAAAATGGAAATTTGGCAAAAATTTTGAAAATTTCACAATTTTCAAACTTTTAGTTTTCATGCCCTTAAATTAGAGTCATATCGCACAAAATAGTTACTAAATAACATTTCACACATGTCTACTTTACATCAGCACAATTTTGGAAACAATTTTTTTTTGTTAGGAAATTATAAGGGTTAAAAGTTGACCAGCGATTTCTCATTTTTACAACAAAATTTGCAAAACCATTTTTTTAGAGACCACCTCACATTTGAAGTCACTTTGAGGGGTCTATATGGCAGAAAATGCCCAAAAGTGACAACATTCTAAAAACTGCACCCCTCTAGGTGCTCAAAACCACATTCAATTAGTTTATTAACCCTTCAGGTGATTCACAGGAATTTTTGGAATGTTTAAAAAAAATTAACATTTCAATTTTTTCACAAAAAATTTGCTTCAGATCCAATTTGTTTTATTTTACCAAGGGTAACAGGAGAAACTGGACCCCAAAAGATGTACAATTTATCCTGAGTACGCTGATAACCCATATATGCAGGTAAACCACTGTT
>VIAB01015942.1:44944-55829 GCA_009801035.1 Oophaga pumilio | reverse complement strand
CCCTCACCTGTCCGGGCCCCATAGCAACTGCGTGGTCTGCTACATTTGACGGTACGCCACTGATCACTGCACCCCTAGTTGAATTCATTGAGTGGTGTAGTTTGTAAAATGGGGTCACTTATAGGGGGGTTCTGCTGTTCTAGCACTTCATGGGCTCTCCCAGTGGGTCATGGCACCTGCAAACCATAACAGTAAAATCTGGCACTCCTTGCCTTCTGAGATTTGCACTGTGTCTGAAAAATATTTCTCGATTACATGTAGGGTGTTGGCACACTCAGGAGAAAATGGACCTCAGTTTGTTCTAAAATAAATGTCCTATTATTAGTCCTTAGAAAATTTAAAAATTTTAGTCTAAAATAACATTTTAGTGGTAAAAATGTAATTTATTCTTTCTTCATCGCTCAGTGGTATAAAATTCTGTGAGGCAGATGTGGTGTCAATATGATCACTGGACCCCTAGATGAATTCATTAGGGAGTGTAGTTTGTAAAATGAGTTCACATATAGGAGGTTTCTTTTGTTCTGGCACCTCAGGGACTCTGCCAATGTGACATGGCACCCTCAAACCATTCCAGCAAAATCTGAACTCCAATATGGCGCCTTTTCCCTTCTGAGCTTTGCACTGTGCTTCAGAAGTAGTATTCCCCCACATATGGGGTATCAGCGTACTTAGGAGAAATTGCACAACAAAATTATATGGTGCATTTTCTCCTGTTACCCTTATGAAAATGCAAAATTTGGGGCAAAAATAAAATTTTTGTGGGGAAATGTGTTTTTTTTATTTTCACAGCTCAACGTTATAAACTTCTGTGAAGCACCTGGGGGTTTAAAGTGCTCACTACACATCTAAATACATTCCTTGAGGGGTCTAGCTTCCAAAATGCGGTCACTTGTGGGGGGTTTCCACTGTTAAGGCACATCAGGGCTCTCCAATTGGGGCATGACGTCCGCTAATTATTCCAGGAAACGTTATATTCAAAAAGTCAAATGACGCTCCTTCCCTTCCGAGCCCTGCCGTGCACCCAAACAGTAGGTTTCTCCCTCATACTAGGTATTGGTGTGCTCAGGAGAAATTGCATAACAAATTGTATGGTGCAAATTCTTCTGTTACCCTTATGAAAATGCAATATTTTGGGCTAAAATAACATTTTTCTGAGGAAGATGTGATTTTATTATTTTCACGGCTCAACGTTATAAACTTCTGTGAAGCACCTGGGGATTCAAGGTGCTCACTACACATCTAAATACATTCCTTGAGGGTTCTGGTTTCCAAAATGGGGTCACTTGTGGGGGGGTTTCCACTGTTTAGGCACATCAGGGCTCTCCAATTGGGACATGACGTCCGCTAATGATTCCAGGAAACTTTATATTCAAAAAGTCAAACGATGCTCCTTCCCTTCCGAGCCCTGCCGTGCACCCAAACAGTAGTTTTCTCCCTCATATTGGGTATCGGTGTACTCAAGAGAAATTGCATAACAAGTTGTATGGTGCAAATTCTCCTGTTACCCTTATGAAAATGCAATATTTTGGGCTATAATAACATTTTTATGAGGAAAATGTAATTTTATTATTTTCACGGCTCAAAGTTATAAACTTCTGTGAAGCACCTCGGGGTTCAAGGTGCTCACCACGTATTTAAATACATTCCATGAGAGGTCTAGTTTCCAAAATGGTGTCACTTGTAGAGGATTTTCACTGTTGAGGCACATCAGAGGGTCTCCGAACGCGACATGGCGTTCGCCAATTGTTCCAGCAAATTTTGCATCCAAAAGTCAAATGGCACTCCTTCCCTTTCGAGCTCTGCCATGGGTTAAACAGTGGTTTTCTCCCTCATATGGGGTATCGGCATGCTCAGGAAAAATTATACAATAAATTTTGTGGTCCATTTTTTCCTGTTACCCTTTGTCAAAATGAAAAAAAAATGGATCTAAATTAAAATTTTTTGCGAAAAAAAAGTTAAATGTTGATTTTTTTTCCACATTCTAAAATTCCTGTGAAGCACCTGAAGGCTTAATACATTTTTTGAATATGTTTTTCAGCACCTTGAGGGGTGCAGTTTTTAGAATGGTGTCACTCTTGGGTATTTTCTGTCATACAGAACCCTCAAAGTGACTTCAAATGTGATGTGGTCCCTAAAAAATGTTTTTGTAAATTTTGTTGGAAAAATTAAAAATCGCTGGTCAACTTTTAACCCTTATAACTTCCTAACAAAAAAAAATCTTGGTTCCAAAATTGTGCTGATGTAAAGTAGACATGTAGGAAATGTTACTTATTAACTTTTTTGTGTGACATATCTCTGTGATTTAAGGGCATGAAAATTCAAAGTTGGAAAATTGCGAAATTTTCGCCAAATTTCCATTTTTTTTCACAAATAAATGCAAGTAAAACTGAAGAAATTTTACCACTATCATGAAGTACAATATGTCATGTAAAAACATTCTCAGAATCAGTGGGATCCGTTGAAGCGTTCCAGAGTTATTACCTCTTAGGCCGGGATCACACATGCGACGAAAACGTCCGATGCTCGCATGTGAAATCCCAGCTCTGGCGCCGGCACTCGGGAGTGGAGCGAGCGGCTGCATAGAAATACATGCATCCCGGCCTTAAAGTGACAGTGGCCAGAATTGTTAAAATTAGCCTGGTCATTAACGTGCAAACCACCTTCTAACTGCTCTGCACCATAGTGTAGGATAAAATCCAAAATCACTTTGGTTCCTCCATTCACTGGATCAGCAATGCTCCCAGAGATCAGAAACCCAACAATCCAACTATTATGGTATACCCAAAAGATATTACATGTCATATGAGGTAAGAATCCTTCTTCAATGTGCCTTTTATTGACAATCCAGGAATAGCTGAATTTTTTCAAATTTTTTTTTCATATTATACATTTTTTTTTAAGTAAAATTAGTCATGTGTGTAACATATAGCGATGAGTAAACCTTTTAAGGTTCAGCTTGGATTCACCGAACAGACCGCCGTTCGACGAACAGTTCGTGGAACGTACTCGAACGTCATTAGATTCAATGGGAGGCAAAACTAAACGCATAGAAAACACCTTAAGGGGTGACAAAAAGCTTCTCAAACAGCTAAAATTAGGGGTAGACACCATGAAAAGTGGCATCAAATTACCCAAAGTAGAAATTTGCAATGGCACAACAGCTGTCAGCCATGGTATCCGGGTCTGGGACAGCATTTACAGCTTGGAATTGAAGTTTCAATGAGGACCTGATGGCTAAGGGAGTGGTGTAAGTCTTCTAAGCTAGGAGACCTCACACCTCATGCAACACCTCCAAGTTTTTTTATTTTTATTCCACCACACCACACTCAGATGGCACAAACATCAGTTTCATAGACTACTATTGATAGAAAATTGTAAGAATAGTAACACAGGTAGTTGACCGACAGTAGGACCTGTTATAATGGCACACAAGCAGTCAGTCATGGGCCAAGCATGATGTATCAGGGTCTGGCTCGGCATTTACAGATTGGAACTGAAGTTTTAATGAGGACCTGGTGGCTATTGGAGCGGTGTAAACCTTCTTAGCTGGGAAACCTCAAACCTCAAGCAACACCTCCAATTTTTTTTTTATTCCATCCACACTCAGATGGCACAAACATCAGTTTCATACTACATACTATTGGTAGAAAAATGTAAGGAAAGTAAGTTCAGGCCTGCCAGTCTGGACGCCCTGCTTACACGGGCAACCCACAGTATGGAGACCCAACTTGGAGTCTCCGCATTTCAAAAAATAATTGTCACACAGCACTAAAGTGCCATCAATTTCCATAGAGTAGAAACAGTATAATACAGTGGGTACGGAAAGTATTCAGAACCTTTTAAATATTTTTTCATTGCAGCCATTTGGTTGATTCAAAAAAGTTATTTTTTTTCTCATTAATGTACACTCTACACCCCATTTCGAATGAAAAAAAAACAGAAATGTAGAAATTTTTGCAAATTTATTAAAAAATAACTGAAATATGACATGGTCATAAGTATTCAGACCTTTTGCTCACTATAGAGTCGAAGCACCCTTTTGAACTAGTACAGCCATGTGTCTTCTTGGGAATGATGCAACAAGTTTTTTACACCTAGATTTGGGGATCCTCTGCTATTCTTCCTTGCAGATCCTCTCCAGTTCCGTTAGGTTGGATGGTGAATGTTGATGGACAGCCATTTTCAGGTCTCTCCAGAGATGCTCAATTGGGTTTTGGTCAGGGCTCTGGCTGGGCCAGTCAAGAATGGTCACAGAGTTGTTCTAAAGCCACTCCTTTGTTATTTTAGCTGTGTGCTTAGGGTCATTGTCTTGTTGGAAGGTGAACCTTCAGCCAAGTCTGAGGTCCAGAGCACTCTGAAAGAGGTTTTCATCCAGGATATCTCTGTACTTGGCCGCATTCATGTTTCCTTCAATTGCAACCAGTCATCCTGTCCCTGCAGCTGAAAAACACCCCAATAGCATGATGCTGCCACCACCATTTTTCACTGTTGGGATTGTATTGGGCAGGTGATGAGCAGTGCCTTTTTTTCTCCACACATACCACTTACAAAAATTATTTTGTAACCTTGGCCAAATGTGTGCCTTGCCACAATTCTGTCTCTGAGCTCTTTGGCCAGTTCCTTTGACCTCATGATTCTCATTTGGACTGACATGCACTGTGAGCTGTGAGACAGGTGTGTGCCTTTACAAATCAAGTCCTAACAGTTTAATTAAACACAGCTGGACTCCAATGAAGGAGTAAAACCATCTCAAGGAGGATCACAAGGAAATGGACAGCATGTGACTTAAATATGATTGTCTGAGCAAAGGGTCTGAATACTTATGACCATGTGATATTTCAGTTTTTCTTTTTTAATAAATTTGCAAAAATTTCTACATTTCTGTTTTTTTTCAGTCAACATGGGGTGCAGAGTGTACAATAATGAGATTTTTTTTTTTAATTTACCAAATGGTTGCAATGAAACAAATAGTGAAAAATTTAAAGGGGTCTGAATACTTTCTGTACCCATTGCAGGCTTCTTACACACACCTTCTGCTACAGGCAACCCACCAGATGGAGACCCAACTTGGAGTCTACACATTTCAAAAAATTACTGTCACACAGCACTAAAGTGCCATCAACTTCCAGAGTAGAAACAGTATAAAAGGCCTCTGACACCCCTTCTACTGCTGTCAACCCACCAGATGGAAACCCAACTTGGAGTCTCCACATTTCAGGGGATGGCAGCCTTGGCGGGGAAGGTCTGGAGTGGGAAGGTATCAGCTATGCTCGCAGCTGAACCAGGCTGGGTTGGAGAAATCCGGAAAGAAATCCAGGACTTGCGAAAAAAATGGTCCAGCTTGAGGAACAACCCCTTGGAGGTGCCGAACTCTTCCGGCGGCAGAACTAACTCTGAGCCCCGTCCAGACAGGGGACAATCCCGAGCAGAGAGGCCCCGATTTGTTTTACATGCGGGGACACTGGACATTACGCACAAGGATGTGCAAGACGAGGTAGGCCACTGACCCATCAGCCATTAAACTAGTGGGCTCCGAGGCTGGGGGAAACCACCCGGAGCCAGAGCTGCCAAGAAGGAGAGAAGGAAGTCCCGCAAGTTTAGTTTCCCTGTGCTCCCTTGTATGGGCTGAGATGGATGGCCAGGCCGTCTGTTGTCTGGTTGATACCAGCTTCCAAGTGACTACCATGTCAGAAGCTTATTTCAGATGCCATTTTTCTGGGGTGATAAGGCCTGAATGGGGCCCAGTGATCAAGCTGACAGTGGCTAACCAACTACCCATCCCAGTCTCAGGAGTGGTCTGAATGCAGACAAAGATGTGGACTGAAAAGGAGAGCAGTGTTGATCACCCGAGACCCTGGCAGTGGCCCCACAGTGACGTTAGGGATGAATGTGCTGAAGGAAATCGGAACCATCCTAGTCAATGAGTCATCAGATGCTTTTCTCAATCGATGGAGCCCCTGCACCCCCAATGGAAAGTCTTCCAACAACTGATAAGGGTAGCTCAGGCTCAAGAAATGTCGAGAGAAGGAAAAGTCTTGGGGAAGGTGATCGTTCCAGCCGCTGCCAAACTCATTTTACCGCCTGGCCAGACTGTGCTCAAGCTGTCCGTGCTAGCCTGTACACCCCTCGACAGAGTGGAAGTTCAGATAGAGCCAGCCCTAAAGGATCAATTGCCTTCAGGGCTCCTCATTGCTCGGACATTAACCATCATCCATGACGGCCACGTAGTGGTGCGGTGTGTCAACCTAGGGGAAGACAATCTCACGCTCTCACCCAGGAGCGAAGTAGCGCAGGTACTGGGTATGCCAAAAGAACTGATGCAACCAGAGGCCGTTCAGTTAGCGGTGAAACAGAGAAACCCCTGGACTGTAGCTATTAACGTGCCCTCGGAACCTTCGCCCAGCACCATGAAAGAAAGGCGCCGGATTCTAGAAGAGATGCGGACTGAACTGACAGGACTCTAGTCACAACAGGTGTAACAGATAGAAGCTATGCTGGAGTGTTACCAGGATGTCTTTGCCTGCCATGACAATGATTTTGGGTGCACCATAGCCATAACTCACGAGATTCCCACAGGAAATGTCGCACCGATTTGAAAGCTCTATCGCCAGATCCCGCCACAAACGTACCAGGAAGTAAAAGAGATGTTGGCACACATGCTGCAGAGTGGGGTCATACAGGAGAGCCAGAGCCAGTGGGCCACCCCTATCGTTCTAGTTCGGAAAAAGGATGGAACCCTGCCTTTTTGTGTCGACTACCGGCGACTAAATGCCTTCACTGTCCGGGACTCTTATTCTCTACCGAGAATTGAGGAGTCATTGTCTGCCCTGGGAAAAGCTAAGTACTTCTCATCACTAGATCTGGCCAGTGGATATTGGCAAGTGTCCATGGCTGAACAGGATTGGCCAAAAACAGCGTTTATACTGCCTATGGGGTTGTTCGAGTTCAACCGGATGCCCTTCGGTCTCCCAACGTGCCTGGAACCTTTCAGCGACTGATGGAGCGGTGTTTAGGAGACCTGAACTTTGAAGCTACTCTCATCTATCTGGACGACATCATTGTCTATGCAGCTATGTTTGAGGAACATCTCTAGCGGCTAGAGTAGGTGTTGAGCCGGCTGCAGAAGCACGGCCTGAAAGTGAAACCTAAGAAATGACACCTATTCCGCCAGCAAATTGAATACCTCGGACATGTTGTGTCCACTGAGGGAGTGAGGCCGGTGCGTGAGAAGATAGTGGCAGTGCATGACTGGCCCACTCAGAAAACCGTGAAGGACGTGGATGTGTGGGCCTTTCTGGGGCTTACAGGGTACTATCGACGGTTTGTGAAGGACTTAACTCGTACTGTTAACCCACTGTTGGAGTTATTGAAAGGAGTGCCATCTGGGGAGAAGAACCAACCATCCAGTGGGGAGATAGCCAGGAAGAAGCCTTTTGAGCCATGAAGATGGCCCTGACTGAAGCGCTCATACTGACTTATGCAGACTTCTCTCAACCTTTCATCCTTCACACCGATGGAAGTCTCCAGGGATTAGGGAGTGTATTGTCACAGATACAGGACGGAAACGAACGAGTGATTGCCTATGCAAGCCAATCCCTCCATGACTCAGAACAAAACCCAGACAACTATAGTTCTTTAAAGTTGGAGCTACTGGCATTAGTGTGGGCGATGACCGAGAGGTTTGCCGAGTACCTGTCGGGATCTGAAGTCTTGGTGTGCACCGACAACAATCCCCTAGCCCACCTAGAAAATGCAAAATTGGGGGCCTTGGAACAAAGATGGGTGGCCCATATGGCAAAATATCAATAAAAGATCGCATACAGAAAAGGAGCTGAGAATACACATGCCAATGCTCTGTTCAGAGTGACTCATGATCGTCCTGGTCGCACCCGAGATGAG
Source organism: Oophaga pumilio (assembly GCA_009801035.1). Lineage (NCBI taxonomy): Eukaryota > Metazoa > Chordata > Amphibia > Anura > Dendrobatidae > Oophaga > Oophaga pumilio. Next base: position 47,930 of record VIAB01015942.1, on the reverse strand, counting down.
GAGTTGGAGGCTGAAGAGATCCCTGGGTTCCAGAACCTTACCAGGACATTGGCGATGATGTGGGAACAGGTGGAAGAGGCATCGGGAAAGCACCTGTTGGGACAACCTCGAGATGACTGGGTGTGGCTTCAGCAGGAAGACAGAGAACTCGCCCAATTGAGACAATAGGTGGCCCTGAAACAACTCCCCAGCCTGAGAGAGCAAGACACCTTGTCCCCAGGAATGCTGAAAATTCTCCGACAATGGGAAAGGCTTCAACTGGAAGATGGTTTGCTGTATTGAAAGGTGCAGTTAGTATGGGAATTGGGAGTCACCTGGCAAGGGTTTCTCCCCGAAAAGGTGATCAATGAGGTCATGTAAGAGGAGCTCACTTTGGTCCGGAGAAGACGTTCCAGTGGTTGCAGAAGCTAGTATATCATCCCCGACTGAAGACTGCAGTGAAAGAGGCCTGTCAACGATGTCGAAGCTGTAAATTGGCTAAACCTCCTGAGCAGAGAGCCCCTACGCAGACCATTGTGACCTCAGCACCCCTGGAACTGCTAATGATTGACTATTTGACCATAGGTCCTGCTCATCTCAGATTTGAACATTGCCTTGTTATGACCGATCATTTCACTACTAAGTTCGCTGTGGTGACTCTGACTTGGGATCAGACGGCTGAGACAGCTGCGCAGGCCATCTGTCGAGATTTCATACGGGTGTATACAGTATACTGTAGATGCCCGAAAATAATTAATTCTGACTAAGGTGCTTGCTTCCAAGGTCGAGTGATAGAGGAGCTCCACCAACTGTATTGAATTGAGAAGTCCAGGACAACGCCTTACCACCCGCAGGGAAAAGAAGCCTGCAAAAGTTTCAACCAGACGCTGAGTAAGATTAAGATTGCTAGAGGAAGACAGAAAAGTCAGTTTGCCCAAGTATGTAGCTGAGCTGGTCTGGGTGTACAACAACCGAGTGCACAGTACAACCGGATACACGCCATACACCCTGAAGTTTGGCCGAAAAGGATGAGAGATTACCGAGCTGGAGTTGGACCCAGAAGAGGACTACCCACGGACGGGGGTGTCCACCTGGGTTCGTGAACATTGCCATCGATGGCAGACTTTACATCCAATGGGAAAAAAACAAGTTTCGGGAACTTGAGCACCATGAGACGACGCCCCTGTGAGGGACAGCTCTCAAGGTGGGAGACCGAGTATTGGTCCGAGACAACCAACCTCGAGGCAAGCTAGAGAAACGATGGGAAAAAACTCCATATCGAGTGAAAAGCCAAATTGGATCTAATAGTCCAGTCTATGAAATTCAACCTGAAGGGGAAGAAGGGGCCTCTACCCAAATAGTGCATCGAGGTATGCTACGCCCTTGCCTGTCACAAGATCCCGAAAGAGAAGAGAGAGCGCCAAGTGTTCCCGAAATATCTCGCAACTTTCGATTGTGATGAAGAACCACCTGCCTCGTCTGCAGATTTGGACGGTCCGCTACCCACTGGCTCAGGGGAAGTGCGAGAACCTGAAACTCCTAAGATGGCTGTTCCATTGAACCCAGATGCGTCCCCGTCCACAATTGCCCAACCCGACTTGACCACTCAACTCGACTTACTCCGCACCGAACGAACGACAGCTGAAATACCCCCCAATCGTTATGAGCAAGACCAGTTTATTTGGCAGTGGATCATTCGAGAGATGGAGGAGTGTCAATGTCTACTGCAAGAACTCTCGCCTGTGGAATGGCGAGCTAAAGGAGAGGGGGAGTGTAAGGAAGAGGACCGAGCTGCGGGTACCTGTACCGAGGAGGGCCCGGAACTGTTGAGGCTGCCTCCCCTGTTGCCGGGGGGAAGAAACGAGAAGCCGGACCAGCCTCATGACCTGGGGAGGCAGGGTAAAATAAAAGAGAAAGCACGCACAGCAGGGGGCAGTTTGGTGCCAACCAGTAGCAGCGCGCAGCAAGATGTGCAGCGTGCTCCGTCCCCTAAGTGACAGGCTGGATTGTTTGTCTCCCTCCGTCTGCAGTGAGACCGCTGTGCACTCTGTGACTAACACAAAGAGAGGTGCTGTGCGTTCTGCAGCTGCCAGGGTGAGCAATGTGGTGCACTCAGTGACTTTGAGTACCGCGCACGTGAACTGGCAGGAGAGCAAGGCACCGGACAGACTCTTGCGACCTTCCCTGCCATTTTCTCCACCCCCCACTTCCATTTGACACTGGAAAGTCTGCGACCTTGTTTGCTACAGCCGCATTTGTTTCTGGACTGGGGGCTCAGTGGAAGGTACCGGACACCAACCGCTGCCGCCAGAAGATGGACCACCGTTAAAAAGAACCCTATCTGAGGACGTTTCCCCCTCGGACTCTGCCGGTTCCACAACCCCTGCGGGATCATCTGCTGCAGAGGACCATCCAGGACACGATAAGTTCTTCATTGGACTGCTATTGTTTCATATTTGTTGTTTCTGTTATTCAGTCTTTAACCCTTTACCTCTCTGTGAGGAGTGATTTACTTGTTCTATTAAACTGTTCCATTTTGTTAACCCTTGCTCTGCCTCCTGTCACTGCATCCTGCAACCTGCTTACAACACCACCAGCAGCGCTGAAGACACATTCTGAGAGAATGCTGGTTGCTGGGCTTGACAAAACTTCCAAGGTGTGACAGGTGAGATCAGGGAACTCTTCCATTTTTGAAGACCAAAATGTAAAAGGGTCCATACCTCTCTAATGGCATTGATATTGAGCTCCAAATACCCCTGCACCATCCTCTCCAGTCATTCACAATGTGTCAGCTGGTTCTCCTGGTGCACGGGCTGGTCTAAACAATGTGTTAAACCAGTGGTCCCCAACCTTTTTTGCACCAGGGACCGGCTTCAAGCAAGACCATTCTCCATGGCCCGGCAGGGCGGGATGGAGGTGTGGCAGGGGTGGGGCTTTGGTCATAAGAAGGCGGGGCTATGGACGGGTTGTAGTTTAGTAGTAGAGCATACTTATCATTTAATTATAA
>VIAB01015942.1:5234-21745 GCA_009801035.1 Oophaga pumilio | reverse complement strand
TGTAATTCTGCATGAACCAGTTAACAGCCAAAGTATGTAACACTTACATACTTAAAGCGGATGAGAACATAATACGAGGCACCTGATTATGGTAAAAAAAAATATTGAATGGGCCAACAGGGAGAGTTAGGTTAATGCGTTGAGGCGGTAGGCCAGTCTGAACAAATGGGTTTTTAGGGCACGCTTAAAACTGTGGGGATTAATCGTATTAACCTGGGTAGTGCATTCCAAAGAATTGGCGCAGCACGTGTAAAGTCTTGGAGACGGGAGTGGGAGGTTCTGATTATTGAGGATGCTAACCTCAGGTCATTAGCAGAACGGAGGGCACGAGTAGGATGGTAGGCTTCAATAATAAAAATAAAAGGAATAAAAAAAGTTGAAAGTTTGTTTCTTAGTTAATACTGTGTTTTCCCCCCAATTATTAAGGTCATACAATGATCAATTATTACTTCTTTACAGCTCTCAGTCTTACAATATAGTGCTTAATTCCTTCATGACATATGACGTATATTTACATCATATGTCGTATCCTTGCCTTTGATGTGGGCTCACACGCTGTGGCCGCATCTTTCCTCGCACAGGACGGTGGATTTGTTCAGCCATCATCTGCCTTTAACAGCCGTGGGTGGAGCACATATTACCAGGCGCATAATAATGAATTTGGTTCATTTAACTCTAGCATAAAGTCATCAGCATTCTCTTGATAAAAACTAGTGTTCAAAACACCAGTTATTAAATCTGGGCCACAGCGTTTTATTGTAAATTGGGAGACAAGCATTGGGGTTACTCTTGAAAAGTAATGGCTTTTGGATTATTTTTCTCCCAGAGATCTCATTTTCATTATAGTTTTGACCATTAACCATAGCTGAAACGTTGGCATGTCAAATGCTTATGTGGGAAGTTTTGCGAACCAGGCACACCTGAGAAAATGAACCACTGTTTTAAGCCATCTTTATTAAAAAATAGTCGCTCACCGGGGTTTAATTCACTCTAAAGGCCCCGTCTCACATAGCGAGATCGCTAGCGAGATCGCTGCTAAACAGCGATCTCAGCAGCGATCTCGCTATGTCTGACACGTACCAGCGATCAGGCCCCTGCTGTGAATCGCTGGTCGTGTCAGAAATGCCAGGACTTTTTTTTGATCGCTGGTCTCCCGCTGGCCAGCACGCATCGCTGTGTGTGACAGGCAGGAGATCAGCGATCTGCTGGTAACCAAGGTACACATCGGGTTTGCAGGCGCGGGGCTGTGCCTGGAAACCCGACGTGTACGTTGGACACCAGCGCGCTGCTGCAGCGGAGCTGGTAACCAACGTACACTGGGGGTAACTAGGCGACGTTACCCGCAGTGTCGCTGTCCTGATCGCTGCCTGTTTGGCAGCTCAGCAGCGATCATGTAGCGACACACCAGCAATCCTGATTGTTGTCGGGATCGCTGGTGTGTCGCTATGTGAGACGGGGCCCTAATGCTATGTGCACACAACGTCTTTATCAGGTGGGGTAACCTGCCTAGTATTTCAAGAGGAAGATGCCTCAGTCAGTGCTTTTTTTTGGAAACATTTTTTTTGGTCGTTCTCAGTGCTTTTTCAACGATTTTGACTAGCAGTTTTTTTTTGTTAGCGTTTTTGCGACGGCTGTTTATATTGGCATTTTGCGAGCTTCTTTAAAACTCCATTCAACAATAAACAGTTATCAGTTTTTCAAGCAAAATGTTGAAAAAGATGATCATGGTGTCTTCCCAGGATGGAATGAAAGAAGCGTTCACGATGTGTTATTGCTATTATTTAGTGTAAGAGATCTGACAAAGAACCGCTCACCGGGACAGGTTGTGCGCGACACAGCGCCGATATGTGCAGTAGTACATCCGAATGAAGACTGCTGCTCCGGCTGCTGATCTCACATAGGATGGGTGCCGCTTGAAATGCTTGTACACATGAGTTAACTTGTTATATCTCTAAGAATCGTGATACCTTTGGCAGCGCCCGTGAAACAGCACTTCACTTTTTTTCTTCCATGGTGTCTTCTGGGCATCAATTGAGTCTTCCCACTGACTTGTATGGTAAAGTATAGAGTGTCTTCAGAGAAGAAAATGTAATATATTTTTTAAAAAGTGCACATAGTTTATAGCATTTTTTAAATTCAATAGGGCGGTGGTGAGAATGTGTTGGGGGTAAACCCCTCTCTCCTGGTAATCACCAAGTTCAACTCTACAGTCATGGACAAAAGTTTTGAGAATGACACAAATATTAATTTTTACAAAGTCTACTGCTTCACTTTTTCTAATGGCAATTTGCATATACTCCAGAATGTTATAAAGAGTGATCAGCTTAACAGCAATTACTTGCAAAGTCAATATTTGGCTAGAAAATGAAATTTATCCCCGAAAACACATTTCAACATCATTGCAGCCCTGCCTTAAAAGGACCAGCTAACCTCTTTTCAGTGATTGCTCCATTAACACAGGTGTGGGTGTTGAGGACATGGCTGGAGATCAATCTGTCATGATTAAGTAAGAATGACACCACTGGACACTTTAAAAGGAGGCTGGTGCTTGGCATCATTGTTTCTCTTCTGTTAACCATGGTTATCTCTAAAGAAACACGTGCAGTCATCATTGCAATGCACAAAAATGGCCTAACAGGGAAGAGTATCGCAGCTAGAAAGATTGCACCTCAGTCAACAATCTATCGCATCATCAAGAACTTCAAGGAGAGAGGTTCCATTGTTGCCAAAAAGGCTCCAGGGCGCCCAAGAAAGACCAGCAAGCGCCAGGACCGTCTCTTAAAAGTGTTTCAGCTGCGGGATCGGGCTACCAGCAGTGCAGAGCTTGCTCAGGAATGGCAGCAGGCAGGTGTGAGTGCATCTGCACGCACTGTGAGGCGGAGACTCTTGGAGCAAGGCCTGGTCTCAAGGAGGGCAGCAAAGAAGCCACTTCTCTCCAGAAAAAACATCATGGACAGACTGATATTCTGCAAAAGGTACAGGCAGTGGACTGCTGAGGACTGGGGTAAAGTTATTTTCTCTGATGAATCCCCTTTTCGATTGTTTGGGACATCAGGAAAACGCCTCATTCGGAGAAGACAAGGTGAGCGCTACCACCAGTCTTGTCTCATGCCAACTGTTAAGCATCCTGAAACCATTCATGTGTGGGGTTGCTTCTCAGCCAAGGGAATCGGCTCTCTCACAGTCTTGCCTAAAAACACAGCCATGAATAAAGAATGGTACCAGAATGTCCTCCAAGATCAACTTCTCCCAACCCTCCAAGAGCAGTTTGGAGATCAACAATGCCTTTTCCAGCATGATGGAGCACCTTGCCATAAAGCAAAGGTGATAGCTAAATGGTTCAGGGAACAAAACATAAAGATTTTGGGTCCATGGCCTGGAAACTCCCAAGATCTTAATCCCATTGAGAGCTTGTGGTCAATCATCAAGAGACGGGTGGACAAACAAAAACCTAAAAATTCTGACAAAATGAAAGCATTGATTGTGCAAGAATGAACTGCTATCAGTCAGGATTTGGTCCAGAAGTTGATTGAGAGCATGCCAGGGAGAATTGCAGAGGTCCTGAAGAAGAAGGGTCAACACTGCAAATATTGACTTGCTGCATTAACTCATTCTAACTGTCAATATAAGCTTTTGTTACTCATATGTTTGCAATTATATTTCTGTCTGTGATAAAAAACATCTGTCAAACACACATAAAAACCAGAGGGCAGCAGATCATGTGAAAATATAATATTTGTGTCATTCTCAAAACTTTTGGCCATGACTGTAGTCAAAACATTTTCCATGTTTTATCAATCTGATTAAAGTGTTTTCTGCCTAAACTGATTTCTTGCCCACTTCACATTTGCAGTATTTAGCTTTAAACGTCAAACTTTTAGGAAATCTGCTGGTATTTTGTAATATGAAAATGATAGGTCTCATTTAACATGCCTACATCATGACACAGCTGTCACCAATGACAGTGTGAATGACACGGAGAGTCACATGCGCAGTTGTAGTTATAAAAGTCACCGTATTACTGAAAAAGTTAAAGGGGTTATCCAGCTTTTTAAAAAGTGGTGGCCTTTGCTAGTGTAGGCCATCAATAAGACATCAGTGGGGGTCTGTCTATCGGCCCCTTCAAACAGTTGACTGTCAGATGCCAAGATTCAGACCCTACTGTTCTAATATCGATGACCTATTCCAAGGACAGTCCAACAGTTTTGTTTGCATTTTTTAAAAATATGAATAACTACTTTAGAAAGGAAAAAAAGGACTTTTTTTCCAGGTTCCCTCAAAGTGTACAAATGCAGTTTACTGCAAATAAGAATTGGAATATTTTACAATCCCCAGTATTCTTCTATTAGCTTTCAGCAACGTGTCCTTCAGCTAGAACAAGGAAACCAAGGAGAAACCAAATTCTCTGAAGTTTCCCTGCATCCCACCAACCGGTTCCAGATTGTTTTGCTGTAGTCCAAAGGCTGCTGGCCAAAGACAAGCTACAGACAGCTGTAAACTGAAATTTATAGGTAGTGTTCAATGGGCTCCTGGGGCAACCACAGTGAATTTGTTTTCCCTGCGGCTGCTCATTCAGAGTTTATTTGGGAATTGCAAATAATTAGTTATTTGCTTATTTACAGATGAACAGTTGAAGGAAAGGACGCCCCAGAAAAGTTTCCTCATTTATCTCCATAACGGCATGCGGACGCATCTTCCTTAAGATTAGTTTGAAATAGCGGTAAAGCCTAAACGGTTGTTTATTTGACAAGAGCTTCAGATAACACGTCAGCTTCCGATGCAGCATTGTTTGATTCGCTTTATGACTTTAGCCTGATGCATTTTGCAGTAAATGCTATATAGACCAGTATATGGGTTTGCAGGAATCCATATTCCTGTCCACAATGGGAAAAATGTGCTGCATAGGACAGGGCCAAATGAGAACCTTTAGAAAATCTGATGCTGATAACTTCATTAATGTTCAGTTGAAATATGTTTGGTTTCTAACATAATAAGATGACACTATTATTACCATAAATTAAAAGGTCCCATATACATGGTACCAGTTGTTCAGTAAATACAAATAAAAAAAAATAAAAAAATCAGCTTTTAGCTGAAATGTCATGAATATTAAAAGTACTCTATTATAAAGGGAGTCAGTAGGATCAACCTTCCAAAATGGGCATGTATGGCATAAAAAGCTGAATAAAATACCTTCAATCCGAACCCTTATTCCAGAAAGATCCATATTTTTCTTAATATACAAATGAACTAGTACGATCTGTGGGCTGGACACAAAACTCCCCAAGAATCTGAATCCAGAGCTCACTTTAAATGGAAAGGGGTGTTACCAGTGCGAGACATGTAATGACTGACAGTCTGCTCTCCATGTCTCACACTGGTAACGTCCCCTTACATTTAAAGTGAGCTCTAGCAGCAGATTGTCAGGTAGATCTGTGTTAGGTCCATAGATGTAAATAGCTATTTACATATTAAGAAAAACATGGGATTTCTCTGGAATAAGAAATGAGATCTCCGATATCCAAGTATCATTTTAATCAACTTTCTATGACCTACATGCCCATTGCTAGTATAACTTAGGAGGGTTGAGCCTACTGACAGATTCCCTTTAAAAGGTGTGTCCTCACTTTCTGTCTTCAGGAGGAGCTCATCCACCTCTTGGCTTCCTGACTGCTTGGGTGTGGGCAGTCTGCTCCTGAAGATTGACAGTTCATTCCACTAGTCTGAATTATGCATTGTCTACTGCATGGGAGACTTAAGGGGGCACTGAAGCTGGCTGGACCTGGCCAGCTTCAGAGTGGCGCTTGTAAGCTCTATATCGAACAGTACTCATTGCCCAGTAGACCGGTCACACTTTGGTGACCGCGAACCTAGTCGTTGAGCGGTCTAATTTTACAAGACTTTTTGGGAATGGGTAGAGGATCTACCAATTTAGTGGTATCTCTGTGGGTACATGCCCACGATTCGGAATAGCAGCATTTTGGAAGCAGCTAACCTGTGCTGTGTCCAAAATGCTGCATTGTACATTAGAAGCACAGTGGATGGGATTTATAGAAATCTCATGCCTGCTGTGCTTCTATTTAACGCTGTGTAAACTCACCCGCTGTGCGGGTTTACGAGCCGCAGCATGCCAATCTCTGTTACGGAGATGCAACATTTCCACAATAGAATGTATTGGATGTGGTAAATCCGCACTATTCACTGATCACATGTGGATTAACCTGCATGATTAGAACGCAGAGTTTTGGATGCAGCAAAAATAAGTCTTGCATCCAAAATGCCGCTACTTCCGGATCGTAGGCATGTACCCTACAAGTTCACCAAATTGAGGCTAGGTGCAGACGACATTGTATTCTCTCATCTAAGAGAATCAGGTCGATTATGTTAATCACTGATCACATTGTGCTCTGATTCTCTGGGATGAGGTGAAGTTGTAAAAAAAAAAAAAAGTCTCCATTCTCTCAGTCTGTGGAAATCTGTCTGCACTCATATAAGTCACCCAAGTGCAGTCCGATGGTTTTCATGCGCTCAATGATTTGCATGGCCGAGCGAGATCCAAATATCGGATCAATCTCGGGCATGCAGCGATTTTTTATTTTTTTTTTCTTTGGACAGGCACAGTCAGAAGATTAAAAAAAAAAAAACCTGCCATGTGCACGGCCTCATAGAACATTGGTCCGAGTGTGATCTGATGTTTTGTCGGATCACACTCAGATCGACAATACATGCCTGTCTGCACCTGGCCTTATATGTATACATTGCAGTCAATAGTGTACAGTAACCACAAGTAGGGTCTATCACCAGACATGACATGGAGTGCATCATTTGGACGATTGTCTTTTTATATCAAACTTCCAGCTACAAAAAAAAAATGTGTAGGTGCCCCAACTGATTTACATATAGAAAAGCAATTAATAAAGGATGGCTGAGTACTATTACAGCATTTTTTATTCAATATATTAAATATATATTAATCAGAAAAACACATACTGTAAATCCAGTAGGATACACAAATATAAATGTTTCTATTCAAAAATTACACATATTTACACACAGTCCAGAACACTGTGAAAACCATAGTGACCATAACAAGGGGTAGCTTTGTATTTAATACTATGTACAGTTCACGCTTCATTTATGTACAAGACTTTACAAACTGGCGGTGACTGAAATGGGGTCCATCCCTCTCAGCCTGTAGCAGGACAAATGGGATAATGGAGAGGGGAGGTGGCGCCTGTTTCTCCCCTCTAGATTTTGAAATGACGTCTTTTCCAAAGGACCGTCCCGGAGTGCGGTAAGAAAGGCAGTGTAGGAGTCCAATGAATTCTGCAAGTATTTAAAAAAAATACTTTTACAAGTGAAACGAAAGATGAACACAAAAAGTCTGTTGTTTTTTTTAAGCCAAAGGCACATCTGGATATTATAGAATAATAAAAATGAAGTCTTCAGATAAGACCCGGAAAATCCCAAAGACAAAAAGGATAAACTGGGTTAGGCACCTAAAAATCAAAGAAAAGGTCCCACAAGTTTGTAACAGGATCCTCTGCTGTCCACACGTGGGTTTCCATTTCTCTGTACGTGTAAGAACAAAATGAAAAGTGCAGTGCTGGTTTAGAAGGGCAGTGTGTCCATGAAGATCTTCTCCACAATAGGAGGAGGTGGTACAAGGTCCTCTAACTTCAGGTAAAAAATACGCTGGAGACCCTGCGTACACAAGGTGCGGAGCTCAGGAAGTTTGCTCAGTAACTTGGACAGACAGCTGGATCGGTTCTGCTCAATCAGGTTTGATGGTACATGCTCTTTAAGGCAATTAATGATCCTGCTTTGCAGCTCTTCTACTTTCTTGGATTCTTTCAGGCCATGTCTGTCTATAATAGAAGAAAGAATAGAACTTAATATTGGTAGATGTGACATTTACAATGTGTGCAGTAGAGATTTATTGCAGTCCATCTACTTCGCGTTTCTCATCAATGGAGTGGTACATATAAATGAGAAGGGCTGTTGTAGTAAAATTCAGATACACAATATTAAGGGTTCCTCTCTCTGCACTGGCCTCATACTAGGTGATCTCTTGCATCCATACAGTCTCAGATGCACTGTGAGATTTATGTATGAAATGAGAATCAAAGGAATAAGTAAGAAATAAAAGGCAGCGTGGAACTATTATGACAATGCAGACCACATCTTGTGCTAAATGGTCAACACTGTCGCCCATTTATATTTTCAACTCATTTTAAAAAGTTACCCATACACTTAAGAACAGTCATCCGAAAGAACGTTTCCTAATAAACTCGTGGCATACATTAGTGCTCAGTGTGGCTGAGCATGCATACATTTTCAATGGGGAGAGGTGAATAAGGCACCTCTAATGAAGGCCCATTTGCATTGCAAACAATTGAAATTGAACATGCCTGATCCTTCTCTCCTGTAATAGAGAAAAGCAAAGATTTCTGCCCATAATCAGCAGTAAAACCGCCTGAAGTCACTGAAATATGCATCGTCCATATCCAGCAGCTAAGATACCATCTTCTGTGTAGGAGCGAGCGTCATAGGGTCTTCTAGCACTGAAGATGGTAGCCAAGTGCAGCCTGCAACATAAAATTCAGGTAGTCCGTACAGTCAGTGGCAGAAATTGCTGAAAGAGTCACTTAGAAATATTATACTGCAGTCCTGCACTATAGTCAATTTCTTGTGAAAGTAGAGGAACACTTTAAAGGTCCCACTAGAGCCAGTAGTACTATAGTATGGCGGTATAAAACAAACATCTTGAGGGCACAACAAAATAAGATGTCGAGGTTGGAGAGCAGACGGAAGATTCATTGAAGAGATGGCTATGCAGTAAAATATTCACTATTTCCGGTGGTACATACACCCTGAGGTGAGTCACAAACTCCAAAATAAAGGACAGTATTTTACTGCACAGACATGTTTTTATCCTGTTCCCGATACGGCAATTTTCTGCTTTTGTTTTTTTTTCTCTTCTTCCTCCAAAATCTCAAACCTTTTTTTATTGTTCTGTCCACATAACCGTATGAGGACGAGTTGTACTTTGAAATGACACCACCCAGTTTATCATGTAACTGAATGGAAAGCAGCAGCAAAATTCCACATACAGTGAAATAGCAGAAAAGTACAATTCCGCAGTTGTTTCTTGGGTACTATATTTACAGGTCTCATCAACAATCACATGGAAACATACTGTAATTCTCCAGGTGAGTACCATTACAGCTATACCAAACATGCATAGGTTTTCTAATTTAGGTTTTTCATTTTCCGTGTGAGGGTTTGTTTTTTCAGCGCCATGAGCCAATGTTTTAAGTGATACCATTTGAAGGTAGATAAAATGTTTTGATCCCCTCAATGCAGTATTTTGCCCCGTTGCAGTGGCTGAAAAAGAAAATTTTTGTCTTTTAGATTTTTTTTTTAACGATACACCATTCACTGATATTATAGATCAAACTGTTACAAAGTGTTTTTTTTTTTAAAACTTCTTAATTTTTAGTGGGGGAAAACAGGGGCGATATGAACTTAGTTTTAGAAACACATTTATTTTTACTGTATTTGTTAATCCCCTTAGGGAACTTGAACCTGTGATCATCTGATCGCTTGTGCGATATATAGTAATACCACAGTATTGCTGTAAATAGCAAAAATCACGGTCTCCTATGAATGCCAGCAACAGGATGGCTTTCACTGGAGTACTGACATGACAAACATGGGGGTCTTCAGCAGACCCTAGGCTGTCACAGGCATGTAAATTGGTAATTATAACAGCATACCCCTCTGGATGCGCCCTGTAAGTGCTGCAGCAGTTATCAGTATGTCATATGTCGGTAAAGTGCTCTCATGGTGTTTTCTCCACACCAAAGTAAGTATGGTCTCTCCCCCAACATCAACCGTCAGGGAAAAGCCTAGAAGACTCCATGGAAGAGTCTTAGATCTGTAGTTTGGGTAATCCGCAGGAATAGGGGAATTTGAACGAGAGATTTATTTGTACCATAGATATTATCAAAATCTTTGTCGATAGAAGAAGGATAAAATGAAAAATTGTAGTTCCAAGTTGAAGCACTTGTCTGTAAGTAGAAATGTTCTAGTATAAGCTTTGGGCTTACCTGTGATGATAACGAGAGCCGAGAGACAGGAAAATGATGGGACGTCGATGTTCATACGCTGGAGGCTGTGTGAGAAGTCAATGATAGAGTCTATCCACTCGCCAAACCCTCTGACGCACTGCATGCGATGAAGCACCACGCCATTACAGAAGATCAGCTTCCCCTCCTCAGGTTTCGAGCTGTTGGTAGAAAATAAAGTCAAGATTAAACAGGGAGTACTGACATTTTTCGCATTAAATCTTCCCATATAGCAGAACCGGTGTTGAAAAATCATTTTATAAAAGATGGCAATTTAAAAAGAAGACAATTTAAAGGTGATCTGGTCCAAAGTGCTTAATAACATTAATTCTACCTTTTGTTTTCATTCATTACTTTATAAGAATATAATTAGCTAAACTCCATTTTTTAACATACAGTCACAGCAAATTAGACCCCATAAATCTATATATAACCTTGTAACATCTAGTCTTCTTCAAGCAGATTGTGAGTCCTCCATTATGCAGGTAGCTACATTTTTTGAATGCATTTATTTCTGCACGTTCAGAAAAGCATTAGCAGCTCAGAAGGAGCTAGGTTTTCTAGCACGTGACAGCTGCTTTACCTGTAAGCAAGTCGAAGGATGAAAAGTTCCAGGAAAGAAGACTCCAGAAGAAGATACTGGTCTTCCTTCGGAAGCTCTGCAAAGCCCTGGATTTTCTCTGCCCATTTGCGGATGACTTCCAAAGAACCAGAGAGAAGATCGTAGAACTGCTGCACATCAACAGGATTCTCCTTCTCCAGCAGAACAGGGACATTCTCTTGGTACTAATATGAATAACAGTAAAATAGATCATTGGACTAAAAAATAATTATACTGCATATTACGCAAGTCAATATGGGTTATTCCACTTTGGTAAACCTAATAATGACTTACCTGGGAGTAATCCAGACTGCTAGAATTGGGGACGGTGTCTATGTGCGCTCTCACCAGGGAGTTGATGAGACTAACTGGAGAAGAGTCTGAAACTTGTCTTGGCTTTGACGGAAGGCGACCCCTCCTGCCCTTCAAACTGTCTGTACGTACAACTAGAAAAAAAAAAGTAATGTATTCCTGGTTAGTACAAGCTGGGAAAGAGGACCAGAATTTTGGTTTTTATTAAAAACCAATGCAAAATTATAAAAACGTCAGTACAAAAAGGACTAAAGTTTTTACTTTAGGTACAAATTCTAGAATTATTGTCAGTCAGTGAGAGGTGGTATCTACCGGAAAATAAAGGGGTTGTGTGACAGATTTTTCTCTTTTTTTTTTTTTTTAAAGACTCCCTACCAAAAATAAAATTAAAAAATAAGCAAACTTCACTGCTGACCCAGCTGATCTCTGCTCCTTGGTCGACATGCAGGAATTTCTGCTCAGCAGATGAGGTGGGCTACCTCTGGTCAGTGGTTGGCCATTCTCAACATGTCAACTGGGATCAGGAAGCATCAAAACAGAAGTGGTGGGAGATCCGTATACATGTTAATCAAATTTTTTTTTAAAAAAAGCCAACCTTTTTAAAGATGTAATAATTTTCCATCCATTGCCATTTCACATTATCCTCCCATTTTTATAAACTCTCCCTCCCAAATGGGACTAAATAAATTCGGCAATTTGTACACGAGCATATTTTCATTACATGTCAAAGCTAAAGTGGGAATTTATTATGGACACGTGACAAAATATATTAAGCACATACCTTCTTTTACCATTCCCACTGCTAAGCATTTTTGAAACCGACAGAACTGGCAGCGATTCCTGCGCCTTTTGTCCACGGGACAGTCCTTGTTAGCCAAGCAGATGTACTTGGCATTTTTCTGTACAGTCCTCTGTGGGGAGAAAAGGGAACAATTGTCAGGGGAAGCAAGATGCCAGACCAACACAAAGCCCCGTCTGTTCCTATTTATTTTTGTAACATTTCTCTAGTGTCGGACTGTTCCTAATATCAAGTTGACATTTGGCTCCAAGCAAAAGGGAGTGATTCACCTATCTTAATTAGCCGAGCATCTCTTCTAAAGCACCCGATTTGCTTCTCAGAAGTCACTTGTAGCAAATAGTAATGTAGAGTTTTACTACACTGGCCAGAAAGCAATACATTCAGACTATTTGACTTCGAGCGCAAACAGATATCCATACAAATTGATCTGAGATCGGACTGGCCGTGGGTCTCCCTACCCGAGCGTGACAGCTTCATGTTTCTATGAAGCTCTCACATACAAGTCATGGGACCTGTGGCCAGTCCAAGCATTGCGGTCTGTTCTCGGACGTCTAAATGGACCCTAACTGATCGACAATTTTGAACTCCAGAAACAATGATCCTTTCAGACTGAATTCAACGTACTTAGGAAATCAGCTACATTACTTGCAGACAATTACTACCAACTAGTTTCCTTACAAAGAAGTATTGGCAGCTTAACAATTCTAGATGGATATGTCCGTTTCCCTCCATATAGGACTGATCGATAATCTCTATGAGGCGTGTGATAATTTATGGTGTATGGATGTATGCATAATGCATATAAACGTAATAGAATTTTAAGACACATTTTTCCTAAACTTAAGGAGGCTACTAAAGACTTCCTTTCTGTATGCAGTATATCGATCCCACTAAATTCACCGAGTACCAGGGTTCACAAGAACAGATCCGCACTACAAAACTCATTGTGTATGATGAATGTAGACTACAGGATTCTAGTTCTCAGATCTGGAGGGCTGTCTATTTCACACCGTGCCAACACCTGCTGCCTAATGGAAACTTCGACTCTTCTATCTGCTGTATAATTGGTGTTGGGTTCCTCCTCTTATCCTTCGTTTGCCCGAGTTCAACCCTTTCAGTTGACGTTAGGAAAAGGCAGCAGGGACGATCAACTGCTGTAGAAGCGGGCCAAGAAACTGTACACGGGTAGGACAGCTGGTTTTTAACACCACAGGACAGTTTTGGGACGAGCCCCTTTTCTTCATCCCTAGGAACGCGTATCAGCTGTAGTGCAAAGACATGGTGGCTCAGAACCAAGTTTATGTGCCAAGACCACCTGCCAAGTCTGCAGGGCAATGAGCACACTGGGAGACTAAGAGGTGAGGCAATCAAAGTTTGAGGACAATCAATAAATGCAGACATCAAAGGGAAAGTGCTTACCTTAAAAAAACCTTTGCATCCTTCACAGGTTCGTACACCGTAATGTTGACATGAAGCATTATCTCCACAGACAGCACAGCGCCCCTCATTTGAGCTGGGGCTCCGCGCTTTAGAGGGAGATAGTGGACTGTCCAATATAACCGAGCTATCCAGTACCACGGGACCCTGACCAATAGGGAGAGTGGGAAATCCAGCAGAAGAACTCTGTGCTAGTGCAAACACATCAGGATCCAAAACCTGCTGTTCAAGTCTATGTGGACCTTGGTTCATCTTTAATAAATTAGGAGCCATGCTTGGGCTGTGAGATGGTGTTCCAAAAGAGAAAAAAGAAGACTGTGGAATGCTGTTTTTCTGTTGATCAGTCCATGGCCTCATGCTGTCAAAATTCTGAGTTGGAGAGTAGGCTCCGTAAGAGCTCTCCCAAGTAGGAACTTGAGGATTCTGGAAACCTGGTGTAGATGGAGATGGGATGGAGCAAGGGCTTCCGTAATAATCTGAACCACTTGATGACATGGTTTCATCCACCTGATGTGTGAAAGAACCTGGGTAACAGCCAAACACTTGAAACTCCTCCACCTTTGGTGATGACTGGGGTGTTGAAGAAGGTATCTGGTACAGAAAAGCATCAAATTCTCCTGTGTAACCGTCCATGAAGGTGCTGAAACTGGGCAATGAAGTTGAAGCTGCAATTTCACTGTTAACAAGGTCCATGGTGAACTTACTGAACTCAGAGTTTAGGATGTCTTGAAAATAACCGTCACTGGGGCCTGCACACTGAGACAGACTTCCATACTGAGCTTGAATACAGGGCATTTCTGGAAAAAAAAAAGAAAGACAGGAAAATGTTCATTAATGCACAGTAGTTTTCAGCCACACATATAGGCTTGTATGAGAGACTATATATATATATATAATTTTTACATGCATTATATATACCGTATATATATAATGCATGTAAAAAAATAAAAAATATATGTATGTACATATAAATAATACACAAAACAAATTAAAGAGACAGTCTTATCACCGCTGAAGTTGAGTTTCCCCCCCCCATGTGTCAGACGTTCCACCATTGTAGCACATGAAAAACCTAAATACTGTAAATCAGTAAAGGACACCATTGCACTTGCCTTCATGGTAAAATATATCCGAATATCTCGCCCACACCCTGCATAGTGGTAACCTACAATCAGATCTAACACAGAAGTAATGTTGGCACAAGTGGAAATGGCTCATTAGTGCGCTTTCAGGAGGAAACAGGGGATCTAATTCTGCTGCAAACGCTCTCCTACACCAGGCTTTTGACATTACGAAGCATCAGTCCGTTCTTTTTTGAGCACAAAGTGCCATCAATTTCCTTGTCAACACTACTTATAATTGGGTGTAAGCCAGCCGGGCTCAGGTTATCAGTCAATGACTGCTGTCTGACACGTATGTCCGTTACAGGCAGCATCTCTAAACAAACACCTTACCGTAACAAGATGTCATGTTTCCAACCTAAGAAACTTGTACAGTAAATGCTATAAGAAGAATGCAGTGAGAAAAATAATATTTCATTTTTTTCTTATAGTCAGGGAAATTTCTAATTGTAAATGAGGGCAAAAAAAGTAATAGGAATAATGTGCATTTTGCCATCAATTCACTACAAGTCCCAGCATTCATCTAGAGACAATACGTGAGAATGTAAGACAGTAATAAGTAGCCACGTATTAGGTCAGTATTCTCACTATACTTATAGAGAAAGCAAGGATCTGCCGGGATAACGGACTTCTGACTGCTCAGATCCTTAGGAAGGCGACTTGGTAATGGGCTCTGCTTCTTCACGTCATCGTCACCTAACGGATGGAACGTAATCAAGAACCGCACAGACGCCTCAAGAAGCTCTGCAGCAGCTGCACAAGCCATAGCAATGGGGGCTTATTGAAAATCTATAAGGTTGCAATAAAGCCAGACCATCTTCTGAATCACACAGCGCCCATCTGTAACCTCACCACAACACCCAGCAATACCCAGAAGGTGCCAGAACTGCCCACAAGTCTGGGTCCATGACTCCGCAGCGGACAGCCACCATTGTGATCCCACACAATGACACCGCTTTATAGGTTAGACTGTTCCCTTGAGGCCAGGAGTGGAGATAGGAGGCTGCATGGAGCCAAGAAAGCACTTTACACTGGAAAACAAAGGCAGGAGCAGCAGATGAGCTCCTGATAGTGCGGCCCCACACACAATGTGCTGCACTGCACCTCGCGATCTATCAGAAGGGGCAAAAAGTCCAAGAAATCCAGATCGTCCTGGTGCAGGAACGCTACAGAAACCCAAATGATAAGGAATAGGATCATTACTGAAGAAGACCCCTAAACTGATGGGAGCAGTGCAAGCCCCCAGAGATGTGCCACCAGCAGACACTAGGGGGCTGCAGTATGTGCAGGTGCACACAGGGCACAAAGCCGTATCTCCCAGTACGGCTCCAATGCCTCCTGCAGGAACAATGTGCACCTGTTGCCACAAACATCTGCACCGCTGCCTGCAGTCACCACCAAGTGCAATGCGAGGACCCCAGCAGAGATGCCCTGAAGACCCCCGATGTGACAGGGCATGACATACCAGACGTGTCAGCTGGAGGTGCCCGGTGCGGGCTGTCCGCAGGGTGCGCTGCCGCTGTCCAGCTCCTCCAGCACTCAGTGCGTCTCCCGGAGCCTGCGCCGCTCACTGTGCTCCACTCCTGCACGCTACATTCTATTAAAGCCTCTGTGACGCAGGGGAGGCGTGGCCTCGGGCAGGGGGAGCATGACGCACATGAGTGATTCTTCTCCGCTCTCCATAGAAGGCGACAGGGGGCGTGGCCTTTCCGGCACGTCGCTGGAATGTATCTGGTGACGCACGCCGTTTCCTATGACGCAGGCCGCATTGTTTGATCTATTAATAGCTTACGCTCTATTAATAGGCAGGCGGCTGGAGGGACGCGGCCCTGAAATAGCAGCCAGGGGAGGGGAGACCCCAATGAACGTCATCACCCGGCGGATATAGCACGGGCAGGAGGCTTCCCTGGGATTCTCGGCATATTTACGGCACGAGGGATTCCATAGGCAGCGACAGTGTTTATATACAGATGACACCGGGACGCAGAGCAGGACTGTCATGTGCTTGTGGTGGCAGGTGACAACACGAGACCTGTGACTGGTCACCCTGCACCTGACCCTGGACAGCTACTGCTGCACCAGTGTGATCACAGGGTAATGTCACCCCGGAG
>VIAB01015940.1:31786-47524 GCA_009801035.1 Oophaga pumilio | reverse complement strand
GAAAACGCTAGCATTCTGCAACCTAATTACGTTTGCAAAACGCTAGTTTATTGTGGGAATACGCATACCTATAAAATGCGTATTTCCCGCTGCAGGGAGGTGCGGGATTGCCGCAGAAATTTCCGCGTAAATTCTCCTACGTGTGCACATAGCCTAAGTCCCACTGCTCGGTTCTTCAAGGCGGGGTCAATCATTTAAATAAAGCTTTCCATAAACTTGTTTTCCCTCAATCTCCACCTCCCCTTACTTGATTGACAGCTCTTGTTTTATAGCATCAGAGAAGGGTAGAGATAGATGCAAACAAGCAGGTAGGGAGGTGCATTTATTATTTAGCCACGACATGATGCACCGAGTTCCTGTACTTGTTTGGAACAGTCATTCCGTGCTGACAGAGTCCCTTTAAGCATCATTAAAGGGGTGGTTTGGCAGCTAAAATGTCCTTTCTAAATATCCTTACACCCTAATCACTTTTGTAATTAGTCTTTTTATACAACACCCTTAATTTCTCAATATCTAGCTAATTCCTAAATGTGTTTTTTTTCTTAGCTCAATTTCTGCGATCTTTTGTTTGAAAGGAGTCTCACATGGGACGTCCCTTAGGCTAGCACTGCACTCACTTCCCTGTGGCATCTATTGCCCCTCATGGAGCCGAACGTAGTCAGGGGGCAGTTTATTTCTCAAATGCGTTGATTTTTGAAGATCTGTGTTCAGTGATTAAAGCATACATGGAATAAAGTTACAATAAACATGGATCTTTCACAAGATGGATGGATTGTCGAGCTTTTTTCTTGCTTCAGCTTAATAATAATGAGACACGGCACAAGTGTGGCTATCAAGAGGGCTCCTGGAATTAATGTACATGTCCTACATTGCCACAGTGTACATACGCCACTCATATGCTGTGCAAAATCTGCAAAAGTATGCAGCTTTTTCAGAAGCCCATCAAATTCTAAAATCAAGTCAATCAGTAATCAGATAATGTCGGATAACCAATAAGTATCAAGCAGGAAAATATTACATGTAAGATAAGAAACCAGGGGCCCTAAACACAGGACGCGCGTTTCGCATACAAATGTTTTGTCCAGGGGTTTACAATAATTAGAAATATTATTCATGTTGTTTGTATCTCAAAAGCAAAAATTTGTTTGCTTCATTACAATATTTTCATTTTTTGCATTGCTATATGGATTTAGTCATAGTCCACCAATTCTGATGCTGTTGAGAAATGTATACTTTTCCATCTCTAATAGAATTACTCACAACAATCAATTTGTATTTTCTAACTTATCTTCTATGGTGTTAACATTTGGGCTATGTTTTTTGCTATTTTTATTTCAGCATGTGAGTGCAATTTATTTAATAAGATTATTATCTTAACAGTTACTATAACTCACTTTTGAAGTTGTAAGGGACTAAGTAATAATTCACATCTCTATACAACTATGAAATAGAACTTTTAGATTCTGGATCCCCGCTGGGTAATTGTGGGGTTCCAGGAGTGGACATGTATAGAGTACCATGCAATCACTATTTTTGAATCACATTTATAAATGTCAAGCTTTAAGAAAGGGTTAAGAAAAGTTTAACTGGTTGATAAAATAAGGAAAATAATAAACCTCTTGAAATACATAAAAACGAAAAAAAACATATAAGGAGTTGAAAATGTCATAAAATTGAATTTAAAATTGTCCTCCAAAATGCACTTAAGTAGCAAATACTATCGAGGTAAATCTGGTTTAAACAGCGTAGATGTACATTGCTGCTCAGATGTCTTTGATAGATAAACCACTAAAATGACTGCATAATGTCAAGAGTGTACAGCAGCGCGGTAAAATAATTGACATGTTTCAAGCATTCAATTTCAAGCACAAATGGAAAATTATTTCTAGACGTAAACATGTGCGCTGTTTCAGCTGTTATCCCGAGCAAGGGGTAATGTAGTTGGTGGAAAATGGGAAATATTGAAGTTTAAGTAATGCAATAGTTTTATTGTGAATAACTGGGAGAATCTGGAAACTGTCCTTGGATGGGTCAGTGAGAACAAGACGTTGAATTATGTTATGATCTTAAGTGCGTTAATTACTTCTGAAAGCCGAAATTCATCTTCAAGCCTTTCAAGTAATTTATTCTACAAATTTGCTCAGTTAATGCTTGCACATAGACTATTAATGACTAAAAACTGTTTGGCTCATTTGTTATCATCTGATCACACATTAAACTAATTATATTACCAGGAAACAAGCTGACGTCCACTCAATAGTCAAAGTGCCATCAGTGAAGTTTTGTGCACATTGCTTGAAAAGTAGTATAAGAACATGCTGTCAGTGGTCATCTGACAGTTCGAAAATGGCTATCACGGACAGGCTTAGCCACTACACTTACAGGATCCCAGAGGTTGATCTGTCCTTTACCTCCAGTACAAAGATCAGGACTTAAACATCAGCTCCTTCGATGGGGCTACTGAATAATCTGCTGTCTGGTGACGCTGGCTGGCAGGTGAGGTCAAAGTACCGGGTCAGAACTAACAGGGCAGGAAAAGTACAAAATAAGAATACATAAGAATTATCAGAAACAAAAGGTGAAGTCAAAACAAGGATCAATGATACAACAAGGAGTTAAACAGACAGAACTAAATTAGAGGAGCACAAGGCTATATCAGGCAGCTTCGAGCCATAAGATGGAAGCTTAAGTAGAGAGTGGTGCTCTTCAGTTAGTTGTAGCAGAGATCTTATAACCCCAACTGAACAGCACACACCCGTACTGCCAGACTGGGCTCGACAGCACTGAAGGTCCCAACCAACCTAATCTAAATAGCTGGGCAGAGCCTGCGCTGTCCAGAACTTCAGGTTCCAATGTCGCTTCTATTAACAGTGCCACCTACAGAATGAACATGGCAGCTCTAGGTGGCAGAAGAAGATGCAGGTCCTCATGGAGATGTGACAAGTATGTTTTCTTTTGTAACCATTTTTTTATTTGGATGCATCTGGAATACAAGTAAAAAAATTGCTACAATTGTTTTTTGGATACAACTGATAAGTGTCTTCATGGTTTTGACTATAAACAAATCCTGTGTAGTCTTATTCTGCTAGGAGACACAATTCTAAGTGTCCCATGCCTATATATAACATACTTTACATCCACTAGAAAAGAGGACAGATGGAACAGAGTAAAATATAACTTCGGGATCAGACAACACAGAGTTTGTAGCCTCTACAAGTTGACATCTACGTGACATTTAAGGATTTGTCCAGTAACTAAAATGTTCTTTCTAAATTTCATTACGTATGTAATAAAGTTACAATAACCACTGGGTTTTCTCAAGAAGGATGGAGTGTTGGCTTTTCTCGTACTTCATTAGACTGGACACGCTTTGCTCAAGCTGCCGAGCCCCTGGATGAAGCCAGAACCGGTGTGGTGAGCTGTTGATTTTCTTATGTTGGATTATTGATATGCTGTTCTACTTTTATGTATAAATAAAGTAATACATATATTTTTTACTTGGCTTGCATTCTATTTCTTATATTGGTGTTAGACATTGTGCAAGGCAAAACACACACACAAAAAATAGTTTTTGAATTACCGTACATTATTGCTATAGTCATAAATATGAAGTTCTTTGTGCACTTTTTGATCAATGTTTATGCGTCCATCTGCCTCTTCCAGACTAAATATGCTCTAAACGATCTATAAACTATACATTGTGCTTTTGGTATGAAAATTAACTTGGGAAAAATAGGATCAAGCGAATATCTGTTTTAAAGTAAAAATTACCTTGGACAAATAATTGGACAGGGTACAATACCAAAATGGAGAATGTCATGCCAACTAAATATGCAGCATAAGACACCAAAAAGTCAATACTTCCCACAGAATGAATTGAATACGCAGGTGTGCATACACTGCAATACAAACATAAAAATACTAGAGCCTTTGGCCTATATTGAGTATATGGATTCTGAATTATTTCCCTGCTATAATTGCTATACACATACAGTATATGTGAGATTATTAGGTCACTTTTTAATCAGAACGGAATTAAAGCTGAGAATGGCTGGATCATACATTCCATGAGTTCATATGGAGGCCTAAGGCCCAAAGAGAATTGAGGTGAGAGGTGAGAACATAGCGTAGGGCAGATAGGCTTACACTCTGATCAAAATGTGCTCTAAGAACCTCATATATCTATGTATTAATGCAGTTAAAAATCCATATGTACAGACTAGCTTACATTTTAAGCCATGAAAATACTAATTAGAGCAAGAACTTTATGATGAAGCCATATTTAATCCAACCTAAAAGTCTTTCCTATGGGTTTGCATCAGGGTTATGATTTTTCTGAAGACAAAAATAGTTTTTTAGAGTATGCTATATTAGTTATTTAAAACATTAGTGCTAAAATGCAACAGATACGAATGAAGACAGAACTTTAGCTACCAAAAAAATCATTTATGTTTAGTATAGTATACTAGTATACTAAGCTGCTCTACCTATTGAATACAAATGTTTGTTTTACTGTGCTTTTCTATGTTTCAGTCTTTTGATGGTGTGAACACTGTCCTACAGACTTGTTCACTGTGTGCATGGCTCATGAGTTTGTATTCAATTGGTTTCTCGTTTTTGCAAGATTAGGGAGGATTTCCACCCCTCCCTTGTGAGCCATGCACATAAAAGCTGTCCTCTGCAGCGTGTCCACATCGGACATTACCTGTCTGAATCCTGCTCATATAGGTACTATATACATGACCAGGTTTTTAATACAACCGTTAGGGACTGCTCTGATGCGGGTTACCTTGACGTTTGGTAAAGCGGCTTAGTATACATTTATTGCAAAAAACTTATCAACCAAATACCCTGGTTTTTTATCATCTTTTTACTAGCACTTGCTGTTTACTGTTATTTCTCTACAAGAGTATTTTTATACGTTTGTTTTACTGTGCTTTTCTATGTTTATGCCTTTTGGTGGTGTGAACACTGTCCCTACAGACTTGTTCTCTGTGTGCATGGCTCATGTGTTTGTAATAAATAGTAAAGTGGCGGTCTAGGGCTTACAGCTTAATAGCCACAACTAGAGCTGAGATTGGAGTCCTGTAAATTTAGAGCCTTCACTGTTCCGAAATATTCAAAAACGGCAGACTGGCCTTGCCCACCAGCCCTTCCTGCCCTATTGTTGCTGATTAATAGCTGTCACCCTACACTATGCTTAGAGAGAAAGCTGTCAATCAGTAACAAATAGGCAGAGTTACCCAGCAGCTTATTCATTGTGGAGTCCATTACGAGGAGTCCATCCGCAGGTCTTGCTGGAGCTGATAGACTCTGATTTTAGGACTTAAATATATGTGCACTCTGGTGATGCCTCCCACAAAAAGTCTGTATGTCTAGTGAATGATGTAGGCATAAGGGTGGTGTCCTCACGTCAAGCAGCCAGTGCCAGCTGTGACGTACAGCCAACATACTGCTGCAACAGTGGAGAACATTGTTAACTTAGATTCTGACCATCTAACCAGCTAGATGGGGACCTGAGATTGTGCACATAGTGTGCATGCTAAAAAAATACATGTATCTATTTACAATAAAATATAGACTTTAGCAGTAGCACTATACTACATCAACCATATAAAAAGTGAATTAGTGCACTGCAAACGGGCAAATGTTTGTGAGTGTGACACAGGAATTACAAAAAGTCCAGTAGATGTGAATTTCTTGCAACTTGCGAGTTTCAATGTGACTACATTCACTTTCATTATGCTTTAATGTTGTATGGCCAGAATGTGATCTTTGTCTGAGCCTTAAAGGGAATCTGTCAGCAGATGTTTGCTATGTAATCTCAGGGCGGCATGAGCTAGCTGCTAAGACACAGATTTGAGGGATGTGTCACTTATTAGCTTCTGTGCTGTTTACTTA
The DNA here is from genome assembly GCA_009801035.1 of Oophaga pumilio. Classification (NCBI taxonomy): domain Eukaryota; kingdom Metazoa; phylum Chordata; class Amphibia; order Anura; family Dendrobatidae; genus Oophaga; species Oophaga pumilio. Next base: position 41,623 of record VIAB01015940.1, on the reverse strand, counting down.
CCATGAAGGTGTTATCACCAGATTATCATTTCCCTGACCGCAGCTCACTGTCAATAGACCATGTACATAGAGCAAGGTCAGCGATCTGAGCTCTGCTACTTCTAAGAATTCTGTATGTGTCACAACTGCTGCACCCAGTAAACTAAGTAACGCATCATTGGATTCAGGGTCTCTTTTCCTACATTATGATGCTCTCGGATGAGGTGGCAAAGACCTGGTGACAGACACCCTTTAAGTTAGCACATTATTCAATCTGCACAGTAAAGAGAGAAAAAAATCAATAAAATACTCCAATTTTATAGATTTGATGCCAATAGAGACAGCTGCTATGGGGGCCACTGGAGCGCTCTGGTTGATCATGCTCTCTTAGCTATCTTGTTACAAGAGCTTTTTGCATTGATTTAATTCAATGATCAAAGAAAATGTGCATGGAGGACCTTCTTTCCTGAGTAGGGTCAGATTTTGATCTTTTCAATGAGATCCCTCCTTATCCATGTAATATATATTGGAATTCTCCATTGTCCAGACAAATATATAGGAAAGTCCACAAATAACAATCTGTAGATTGTAGAAGAAAATGATGTGCAAATATAAGAATGATGTACTAACCCTTTACATGAGAAGCTAGCTCAAATTGCTGTCTTTGATTTTATCTATAATCCAAATGCAAAATGCCATGAGCACTTTTGATCCCCAACTTTAAATGGCTTGTATACTACTCCACGGCCCCTTCTTAAATTCTACAGTGCCCCCATATAGAATAAAAACATAGACTCCTGTCCAGGACAGAAAATGTGACTCCGTGTGGTTCCATAAAATTGATATGCAGCCTATCATCTGTCCTGATGGGCTGCAGCCCCTCATCTGATGTAGTCTGATAGAACTCTGAGTCCATCAATGGCTGATGATTGGCTATTGAACTCAAGTGACAAAACAATGTCTTGTGACCACACAGAGATGCAGCGGTTTCAAAAAGGGGTTTTCTCGAAGTTGACAATTCATTCAACATTTAAACAGCTAAAAGTCAGGATGGTTTTAAGTGAAGCGATTTTAGTACATGTTGGTAAGATTTAAAACACAGTTGAAGACAATTTCCTCTCTATAGGTTGATCAGCAAATCAGAGAAGATAATATATTGGATCTGGTCCTGTCAATTACACCAGAAACAATTTCAGATCTACAGGTTCGGGAGCATTTGGCCAGCAGTCACCATGATATGGCAAGTTTCAATGTAATATTCAACAAAATATTACAAAAAGAAAAAGCGAAAACTTGGAACTTCAGAAAAGTTAAGTTCAGCTGACTAAGGCCACTATCACACATCAGTTTTTTACAATCAGGCACAATCCGTCAAAGTTGAAAAAAGACGGATCCAGCGCAGATTGTAAAAAACTGATGTGACGGATCAGTTATTTAGATGGATCCGTCCTGAACTTTTGAAGAAAGAGAGAGAGACCAAAAAAAGCAATAGGAATAGTTCCAGGTATGCTCAGAGTGGAAAAACGTAATCTGGAGACCGGATCCGTCTTTTTCTTGATCCGACGCCCATAGACTTCCATTGTAGCAAAAAGCCGGAAGCGCCGCATCTGGCGCTGTACGATTTTTTGCCGCATACAAAAAAACGTTGCTAGAGATGTTTTTTCAAGACGTCGGATCAAAATTTTTTAGCAAAAAACAGAAGAAACGGGAGGCGCTAATACAAGTCAATGAGAAAAAAATGGATCCGGTGGTAGAATTTGCCTGATCAGATCTGATCAAATAGCCGGATCCTGCCTGACAGAAAAAAACTGATGTGTGAAAGTAGCCTAAGGGAAGCATTTGGTCTTATAGTGATGGTAAAGGAGGATACTGAACAAATTAATTAATGGGGAGGATAATGGAGAAGACTCTGGATGACCTATCTTGGCTTACACAATATCAATTTTCCTACAAATCATTCATCCATCAAGTCAAAAAAACAAAAAAAAATATAATAACATTACAACAAAGGACATTAAAGCCTTGAAGGCTAAGACGTCAGAAATAGCATCTTTGGAAAGATCAAAATGGCAAAAGTATAAAAGAAATCAAGCAAGAAAACCAAGTCTAACCAACATGTTGGGTTTCTATGAAGGCGATAAGTTCAAATTTGGTTGCTGGTAATGCGGATGATGTGATTGACTGCATCTTAATTTTGCAAAGGCATTTGATAACGTACCAAAAAACAGCCTTGTGCTGAATAACACTGACACTATATGCACATTGGTAAAAAAAAAACTGGTTAATAGATAGGAAACAAAAAGTCGTTGTAAATGGTGCATTCTCTAAATTTACTACTGGGGACCACAAGGATCTGTAGAGAAAGCAGTGGGAACCACAAGAATATGTACTGAAAGAAGTGGGGATCACAAGGATATGCACTGAAAGCAGCGGGGACCACCCAGATCTGTGCTTGGATGGGATTGAGAGCAAAGAGTCAATCTTTGCTGATGGCACTAAACAATGTAGGAGAATACAAACTGAACTTAATGGTATAATATTACACAATGATCTAAATAAATTGTCTACATTTTCAAATATACGGTAGATGAAGTGTAATTTTCACAAATGTAGAGTAATGCACAGCGGCCAGAGTAATCATACACATTAAAGGGAATCTGTCAGCAGAATTTCACTCCCCAAACAATTTATACAGTATGTACATGTAGCTCTTTCAGAGACATGTCCAGCAATAGCTCTACACGGCCAGTCCATTCCTCCATTACGGAGAAGTCAGTGCTTGAATGGATAAGCTATAAGACATAAAGACAGGTTAACTGGAAGACAGTTTTGGGAATTGGGACTGGTAAGCTTCATCCTGTGCAAATCATACAAAAGAAGCAGGGTCAGGTTTTACTACTCACATTGTTTGAATGTATACCCAGTATACCTTGTGTGTGCAGCTCTTTTTTGTCTAAGTGACTGTGTGCCTACTTTCTATTGTCCAGAAATCTCTCTCAAATGTTATTTTTATTCCATTGTACTTTTAATATCTGAGTCTACTCAGTCCTACATAGAAATACCCAAAGATCTTCAAATGTACTGTATAAAATCAAAGCAAGTGCTACATATTAGTAAGACTGTTGTATGAGCAACAGAACTCATGGGCGGCCAAGATTTGTCTTGTTGCACGGAACTGTATAATTAATGGAGAAGGGGGTGGTAGGTACATTATCAATGCCATATTTTTGGGCACAATTACTAATTAAGGGTGTACTCGCACACATCGCCTAGGGCAGCACAAGCCAGAAACATAGCCTCAGAGCAGCACATTGAATAATTAAATATGAAAAAGTCATAACTCAAAAATAAATCATTAGCATGTTCATATAAATTAAATTTATATGGATAACATTTAACCAATGTCTTAGAAACCCCCTCTGGATTTTAATCAGTTAATTGCAGCCAGGCTTACAGGAAAAAAAATTCCAATCATCAACTCCTGGTGGTATCTCAAAAATGTATTATGCATTATGCTTCACAAGTTGCAATCCCGAAAATAATTTAACTCTAATAGGAAAATAATACATTGGGCATCCGTAAGGATTATGAGCAAACTGTTATTACAAAGAGCAGCCATAATGTTAAAACTTCCTAATATCGCGAAGGAGCTGTAGTGTTGATGTCCCAAAAACAACTTTCACTCATCAAGGCAAGGACTTCATAATTGCCCCTAAAGGTGAACTGTGGTAGCTGGAAACAAGATGTTAGCAGCAGGTTCTTCAAAAGGAACTTGACAGCTGATACTTGCTGCCCAATTCACAGGTAGCTTGTATCAGTCACTGGTTGCATGATTTCTGCCACATATTTTTGAAAACATACCTTAAAAGCAGCCAGGGACAGAGATTTACAGGGGACTAGTTAGACAGCTGGATTCCAACAGTGGGCAAAGCATAAAATCATTACAGCGCATGCGCTACTCTTTCCTTGCCCCGGAAGTCTCCAAGGCAAGCAGTCATTTCTGGGTCAAGGAAAGAGTAGCGCATGCGCTGTAATGATTTTATGCTTTGCCCACTCCTGCCAATACTTTTGTCCACCCCCTTTTTTAGGTTTGGTGTGGAATTATATCCAATTTGGCTTTAGGTCAATTCTTTTTGTGTTTTTTTCATTGAAGACAAATTAAATGCAGATAATAATACCAAAGAATTTGAGTTTGCAATCATTTTCAGGAAGAAACTGAGTATTATCTGACAGAATTGCAGGGGTGCCAATACTTTTGGCCACCACTGTATATCTAGTTATATCAACAATTCTTGCGAGAAGGAAAACGTCCCCTTCCTTTGAGGGTGGCATTGCCCTTTTTGTCATGTGCACTGCCTGTCCTAAAACAGTCTGTTGCTGCAGCCGCATGTATTCTAGGGTACAGTCCTAGGGCATGGTTCTTCTTTCCAGCAGAAAGGGTGCAACAGACGCAACAAAAAACAAAAGAAAAACGCAAAAAAAAACATCAACATTCACTTGAGGCCGTCCAATCATACCGCACCCGGCTATGGGGGCGCATTGGGGCTTCTCCACCTGTAGGGATGAGGAACAGTCCCTATATCAGTTTTTGCAACAAGCACATTAATGAGGACATGGAACAGTCCCATTCAGAAGTAGCAATTCATCAGCACTCATTCTGGACCAGGTTAATCATGTTTTGGGCACCACGCCTTGTTCATTAACTCTGCAGCCGCAGATGTCATAGCTTGCCCAGGGAATCCAGATGTAAGACCTGGCTGGGCAGTATCCTGGGCACTAGGATCCGGATGAGCCTGCTCCGGGCCCTCCTTCAGCTCCAAGTCCTCCTTTGGTTGACGGAGACCGCGTAGTAGCCATGAGGGCTATCCTCCCTGACGTAGGTAACTCAGTCTCCCTCACGCGAGGGCTGTCCAAATTTGACCAAGGTGGCATTGACATAGACCTTGGCATGGGTCTCCGTTTCACTGATGAAACTATACCCACGGCCCACATCGGTATAAACTGCCCACTGCTGGGCGGTCTGCCATAGCATCTCCCCCTCGTTGGTGCAACTCTGCCCAGACCTCACACTAGCATTGCTTTTTGCACCTGACAACAATCTTGATCAAAGCAGCCTGACTAGGCGAAGGAAAAGGGCTGGTGCAAATGGGAGACACCCAGGGACCTCACAGTGGTGGAAGGAAATTGGGCCTCGGGGACACGTTGTTGGGACATGGACTTTTCTTCCAAGGTCAGGGGCTGGGGTGCACTCACTGCTCCGGTCACGTTAGTCGCACCCAACCCGTGATTACTGTTTCCATCTACGGTGCGCTCCGCCGCTACTGCATCAGGATCCGGCTCGTCTCTGACTTCCGGTCCAGGTTGCTCAAGGGCTGATGTCACCTACAGACTTTGATAGATCAGTAACGTCGACACTGCAGGCCTCTTTTCCCAGTGTCGCTGGACAGACTCATCTCTCTTCCCCGCTCCGGCAGCCGCCGGTCGGGTGCTGACAGAAAATCCGGGGTCAGGTAAGCTTCCGCCTCTTCCACTCCTCTGCTCACTCTTCCGGATTGCGAAATCTCCTCCTCTCGCCACCTCCATTCTATGCGGCCAATACCTCGGCAGGGACAAAAGTATCGGGGCTTCATCATCACATGTCCCGGAATACAAGAGGGTTCCGTACAGCCGCTTCCACAGGTCACCTCTGAACCCCACCCATTTCTGGATTAGGTCAACATCATCCACTCCACCCATTTTGCAGCATTCGACAGTGAAGGGCGTGGTCCTCTTTGCTTTAGCCACACCCACCATGACCAGGCCGGCAATGACTGACAGGCAGACTTTCACTCTCTTTTCAGGACACGCCCAAGAAGGGCGGAGTCACAGTTGTGTTTTTTTCATGTCGACACTAACCGCTATTTTTTTAAGCTCCATCTTAGTCACTGAGGCGTTTTAGTCCCACATAAACGTTTAGACATATTCAGTAAAGTGGTTACATTCAGAATTTCAGTCTCTACTCTTTTTGTGACATTTCCACATGACAGTATAACAAATCAATCCACATTAAATTTTCCAGAGTTTCCATAGCATCTGAGACACTTGTCATTTCTCTCAATTCTCCAGGCTCTTCTTTTCTTGTCACATCAGTCTCATCTTTTCTTGTCACATCAGTGTCAGCTTTTCTTGTCAAATCAATTTCATCTGTTCTAGCATTCCCACGCTGCACGACTTCGGCATCCTGCCGACTATGACAAGTGTAAGGTTCAGCCAGGACTGTAGGCGTGGCCGAGGACTCCTGGGCAACGGTGTTCTGGCCTTCCCTCACATAGAAATGACAGCTTCCTGTCAGCATACCTGCAGCTCCATTCTTCTCACCCTTAGGGCCTTCTCCAGGTGGCAGCGCATCTTTCTCCACTCTTTTGGAAAAAACAGAGACACAGTCCAATTCCAACTGTGAACAAGTAACTTTACTTATTTGTGTTCTCAGTCTGTTCAGTATAGTTACAGCATTGACCTCAGATAACTCACAATTTGCCTTCTTCTCTTTCCCTATTTTCTCACTATCATCTTTTGAACAATCCCGGGACGTCCCATCCCGTTCAGCATCACAGCATCCTCCAAGTTCAGCTTCACCATTTTTGGGAGTTCCTTTGTCTGTTTCACCACAGACAAAAGGGCATCTGCCCACGTAGCAAGCTGCCTCAAAATGAGCTATCTGTGCTGCCTTACCGCTACCAACTATCTCACTACCATCTGTAGTGTAGTCATCTGCATGGCTATGTTCTGCGCTGCTGTGATCTGTGTGGCTTGATCTATGCTGCTGTGTTCTGAAGTGTTGTCATCTGTGGCCCTCAGGCCATGAACGGCTGGGCATGTGTCTTTAACGTTAAAAAGCTGACTGACCTGTCAGGGCGCTCCAGCCCAACTGACTCAAATCTCAGCTTTTCCCCAGCTTAACAGCAGTAAGCTCCTCCTACTTTAACTATTTTACAGGCTGAGTATGCGCTCCACCCCCATCTAGTGGCCTAACAGTGGTACTACGCTTTCCGTACAACTTATAACAGTAGTTAAACATAGCATTAACATACCATAAATATACTCAACATCAGACATAACAGTATCATATTTACGGACACCTTCTTGTGCCTCTTATAGATACATACCATGTCACCAAACAGCACAGTGAGTATCTGTAGCCCTCTATACAGGCCCACACACTGTTTCCAAGATTGTAGACATTTGTGATGCTAATTAGTGGACACACCTTGATTTAGCATGTCCCTCTTGCCACATTATTTTCAAAGGTACCATCATTTCTGTCCAAGCCTATTTCATGAGTTTTATTTTTTTTTAATTCTGTGGAAGCATAGCTGAAAAGCAATGTCTGACTTTCATTTGTTCATTTTCATAGATTTGTTATTTTTTATTACTTTTGTTAGATTCAAGTTATTTCTTTTAACAATGTGGGATTTCTGTCACTAAACGAGGGGTACCAACAATTTTGACCACGTGTGTATACCACACATGGCACTCACATACTGGATATACTGTATACCCCTTATCTATCTATCTATCTATCTATCTATCTATCTATCTATCTATCTATCTATCTATCTATCTATCTATCTATCATCTATCATTCTATCTTAGTTTCATAACATGTAAACACATTGTAATGTGCCTTTTGTAATCATCGATAGTGAGATGAACATATGCTTAATCTGCAATCAAATTACTGCTTTTTGCTTTTTTGACACCTTTGGAGAGCTGATTAAGAACTGTCTTTCGCATTTATTAATAAGTGTGAATACACTATAGATGCTAATCGCACTTATCATGAAAATTAAACTCTGCACTAAATACTCTTCATGGTTGGTATCCAGCCATGCTCATTATCATTAGAAAGTAGAAATATGCTAATTCATGATAATTTTCCTAACTTCTTTCTGTGGTTAATTTGATTATGTCTCCTCCAGTGTGTCAATATGTATTAATAATATGCAGTTTTTCATCACATGTAAAGCGTTTTATATTATTCACATGTAATGATTCAAAAGTGACTGAGGGCTTCTAATCTACATTGACATTTATCATATCTGATCTACAGTGGCTTGCAAAAGTACTCACCCCCTTGGTTTTTTACCTATTTTGTTACAATACTACCTTGGCTTAAATATTTTTGTAATCTGATTTGTGTGTGATGCATCAGCACTATATAGCCTAAATTGGTGAACTGAAGGGAGAAAAATATAGGCATAAAATAAATATATGGGATCAAATATATAAAAAATGGCATGGGCATATGTATTCACCCTTTTGCTATGAAGGCCCTAAAAAATTCTGATCCAAGCAAATTACCTTCATAAGTCTCAGTATTAGTGGAATGAAACCCACCTGTGTGCAATCTAAGTGTCACATGGTCTGCCAGTATATACACACCTTTTCTGAAAGAAGACAGAGGATGTAACACCATTAAGCTAGAGGCACCGCTAACCAAACACCACCATAAAAACCAAGAAGATCTCTAAACAAATCAGCTACAAAGATATTGAGACATACAAGTCAAGGTTGTGTTATAAAAATTATCCCAATCTCTGATGATCCCCTGAGCAGAGTTCCCAAGTAGAGACTGGAGTATCTGTCAGTATGATCACAATAAGCTTTATACTCCACAGAAGTGGCCTTTATGGAAGAGTGGGCAGGAAAAAGCCTTTACTTACGCAAAACAATCATAAGGCTCATTTGGATTTTGCCAAAAGAAATGTGAGAGACTCCCGAAGGTGCTGTGGTGAGATGAGACCAAAATTGTCTTGTTGGAAGGTGAACCTCCATCCAAATTTTGCTCAAGAATATCCCTGTGTTTTGTACCATTTATCTTGCCCTTGACTCGCACCATTTTCCCTGTCCCTACTGCCGAAAAACAATATTGCTGCAATTTAATCAATTGATAATACAGAGCTTCCATCTCAAGCTCCTCTATCTTTTTCAGTTTTTCCTTCAGTGCAAATATTTTTCGGCACAGTTAACAGGGATATCTGTAATCTCAGGCCTTATAGGAATAAATACAATAATTTGAGTACTGAAAAAAGGAGAGCGCTGCACGATTTGAAACATAATGATACTTTAGTTATTAAGGAAGATGATAAAGGGGGAAACAGTTATCTGACCCAAAGATATGTATACCCTTGAAGAAAAACAACAACTCTCTGATACCTCATGTTACCAGATTCTCCCATCTGACCCGACTTGTGTCTTTAACCCCTTAAGGACCAGGGGTATTTCCGTTTTTGCGTTTCCATTTTTTGCTCCCCTTTTTCCCACAGCCATAACTTTTTTAATTTTCCATCGATATGGCGATGTGAGGACTTGTTTATTTGCGGGATGAGTTGTACTTTTGAACAGCACCATTGATTTTACCATACCGTGCACTGGAAAAAAGGAATAAAATTCCAAGCGCAGTGAAATTGCAAAAAAAGTGCAATTCCATAATTGTTTTTTTGATTTTTTTTACCATATTCATTAAATGCTAACATTGACTTGCCATTATAATTCTCCAGGTCATTAAGAGTTCACAGACACCAAACATGTCTAGTTTTTTTTTATTTAAGTGGTGAAAAAAAAATCCAAAGTTTGTAAGAAAAAAAAATTATTGCCATTTTCCGAGACCCATAGCGTTTTTATTTTTCTTGTTCTGGGGCTGGGTGAGGGCTTATTTTTTGTGTGCCGAGCTGATGTTTTTGATTATACAAATTTGGCATGGATACGTTCTTTTGATCGCCTGTTATTGCATTTTAATGCAATGTTGAAGCGACCCAAAACACGTAATTCTGATGTTTTGATATTTTTCTCGCTACGGCAATTACCGATTGAAATAAT
>VIAB01015939.1:4939-20234 GCA_009801035.1 Oophaga pumilio | reverse complement strand
CGCCGGGTGCGGACGCCGGCCCTGAACTATGGGCTTAAAGGAGAAAACAGCCAAGTCTTTTGAGGACGTGATGTTTGGAGGATTAGAGGAAAAAAACGCACCTTCCCGGTCAACACTACGGTCCAGGCTCTTGATAACAGAGAGGGGAAGAGACCGGAGAAGTCTGGTGTGCTGCCCTCATCCTCAAAAAGGAGGTATCCCTTTGAGCAGAAGGATATAGAGCTGTGGCACAAGGTCCCTAGAATCGATGGCACTTTGTCCAGATCGTCTAAGAGGTCACAGCTCCCCTTGGAAGACTCAGGAGTACTCAGGGACCTTTTAGATAAGAAGATGGACACTTATCTAAGACACACATGGGAAGCGGGAGGACTAAAACCAGTGATCGCTGGTACTTGTACCACACGTTCCCTAATGGTTTGGCTACATCAGCTAGTGGAGCAGCTGAAGTCCAAGGTGTCAAGGGATAGAATCCTGTCAAACATGTCTATTGCACGGAGCCGCAGAATTTCTGGTGGATACATCCGCTGACTCTGAGGCTGGCAGCCAGGTCTGCTGGTCTATCAAACGCGGCAAGAAGGGCCTTATGGCTCAAGGGCTGCCCAGGAGATCTACAGTCGAAGAACAAGTTATGTTATTTACCGTGTGATAGCCAGTTTTTGTTTGGGAAAAAGCTTGATGACATCCTGGAGAATGCAGGTGACAGGAAGAAGGGCTTTCCCAGGTTCTTAGGGGAGCTGAGAAGATCTTCCTTTCGGAAAAAAATTCAATAGGGGACATCCTCCGGGGAAAGAAAGAAGTAGGAAGATAGAAGGAAAAGGGAGTCCATATTCATGTTTGTCAGTCTTTCCTCCACTTCCAAGAAGTCCTTACAATGATGCCAGAACAACAGTATGGGGGAGGCTTTCCCTCTTTTCAGGCCTGGGAGAACATCTCCTCCAGCACCTGGGTCCTGAATATAGTGAGGGAAGGCCTGAAGATAGAGTTTTACCATCTACCACATCAAACATTTGTAGCAAACCCAGTCAGAAGGTCAGCAGGAGAACAACTTGCCCTATAGACATAGATTCTGTGCCTAATGGACAAACAGGTCCTAGGCGAGGTTTTGGGCGAACATAGAGGAAGAGGATTTTATTCTCGCCTCTTTTTGATAATGAAGACAGATGGCTCATTCAGAACAATCTGAGTCCTACTGTGCCCACTTTGTCATGATCTGCAACTTCCTGTCCCTCAGTTTATCCCTATTAGGGATACCCCCTTTTTGTCCAAAGGAATGTATTTTGTTTTTATTAATTTGTTTTTATGTTTTTAACTTTTTCTCACATTTTGTCATTAGTAACCTCTAATTGGTGGGACCTTAACTCGGCTCTTGAAACCGTTCCAAGATTACTACTCCTATGGAGAATGAACTTCATTTCCGGCTGGTTTGAAGAATAATATACAATATTCACTATCGAAACAATATGGACGACAAATCTTATGGAGATGTTACGATATGAAAAAAGGCCATATTTTGTACATTGTATAGCTATTCATATATTTTTTTTGTATATTTATCTGTGTAATTATTCTCATATTTGCCAGTATGATGCTTTTCAATGATATCTGCCATCATTATTATTTCTGAAAGCACTCTCTATGTTAAAATGCAGTGAATAATGCTCACGTTGAGTTTGCTATACGGCGCTTTAACAGCAACTGACTTTTCCTTTTTCTCTTCTGTCTTACTCTTATTCTCCCAACGCCGGACTTATGACAATCCATCCTATATAAGTCTTACCCAGAAAAATACACTGAACACTGGTATGTGATACATTAGTGACTTATGGGTGTTGGTGCGCATTGCATTTATGGGCCCATCTGTGTCTCAGCTGCACATGGGAGTCTCTGTGACGCCTACATGTGCATATGGGAACGGCTTTGCCCAGCGCGCATGCGCCGCCTTTTCTCCACCTTTCACGCCACTCACAGCGCCTTTTGGCATCGGCGCGTACGCAGTGAACGTACCGTTCTGCCACTATAGGACCTTCAGACTTCACTGCCCACGCGCCGCAATGATTGATGCCATTTGTCGCAGGTACACATGTGACCGGGTTCAGAGGCCTATTTGAAGGTCCTTCAGACATTTATTAACATCCCCTTGAGGAAGCGGCGTTTCCGTTGCCGCGAAACGCACGTCAGGGTGTCTCTTTCCATGGACTTTCCTCCCTGCAGCCCCCCCTTCGGTAAGCCCTGATTTGCTATACCTTGCTTTAGGTTGAGACAGCTTTTCTCTTTTTCTGACTTTGGGCCATAGGGATTGTGCAATAATACTGTGATCAGGCACATGATATTGGTCAGTTAAGATATCAACTCTTATCTGTCAGATCCACTATTCAGCTGCTCTCCATTATTATTTTTCTGTCTTAGACATGATTCATTGGGGGTATATGGCCATGGGGAATGTGCAATATTATGCGGCTCAAGTATATTGACTTGTAAATGGGTATGAGTATGAAATGCATATATATTTTTTAATGCAATACTAAATGGTCATTTCCCTCTGTTGTTAATGCTATATAGAGGCTGTTGGCGGGTACTTGCTAGGGAGGTGGGGGTATCCCCTGTTTTGTATGTATCACTGGTATCATTCTTGTTATCAAATTTTAAAAAGGTAATATCAATAAAAATTGGATGTTTTTTACTCTACCCAGGAGCACCGTTTGGCTCCATTTTCTCCTCCTTCAATCTGCTGCTTATTTGAGCTGGTGTATAGAGTGTGAGTGTGCTGACATGACGACATGCCACACTCCCACTTTTTGATGATGCATTTGGGATGTTTGTTATTATTATATCTGTGTGTTTCACAGTTTCTCCCGTTTCATATATGAATTTTCGCGCACGTGACGGCACTTGGTACGCCCAGATTAAAAATGTTTTCCAGGATCATACAGCTGAGGGTGCTGAGGGATCCGATAAAGATCTTAATGAAGTTGCATTTCGTTTTAAAGAGCTTTTGCATAAGAGAACCAAAATTTGGTGGAACCACGAACTTTTGGATAAGTACTTGGAAAAAGATCTTATCCCCAGAGGTCTTCGTATACAAGTTTTTCCCTCTTTCCCAATCTTAGATGAAGAATTTAAAAACAATTGGGAAAAACTAGCCAATATTTGCTCAAGGGAATTTATGTTCCTATTGAAACAGATGAATAATGAATCTCTGACTTCTATTGAAGCCGAGATTGATGAATTACAGGCCATCCTACATAAAGAGATGTCTAGTGATGTTTTAAAAAAAATCAATGATGAAGTTGATATTGAATTACAGAAATGGGCTACTGACATCCAAATGACTAAGGCTAAAAAATTCAAAAAGGGACAATGATGATAAACATCTAGCGAGAGTGTATAGATGGCGCAATCCTTCTGGGCGTTCCAGGTCCCTACAGAGGAATAGGTCCTATTCACGGTCAAGATCCACCTCACTAAGATCGAATAGATCAACTATGGAGGATGACCCAGTACCTACAAAAACTCCTCAGGAAGGACAAACTGAACCATCCAACAAGAGGATTGTGACTAAAAACAAGAATTTTGGAAGTAAGATATCTCAGGTCAGTTCCCAGGAGGGATCCCAGGTGGTCAATCTCTCCTCCCACATATTCACTGCCACCCAATTGGAGGTCTTGGGGAAGGGCTTAACTTTTGTGCCTACTAACTATTTTGACTACTTCACAGCCCTGAAGGATCTCCACCTTTTTTTCACGCAAACTGATCTTGAGGAAACTACACAATAAAAAATATACATCAGAGTTCATGACCGAAACTGAGAGACAAACATTACAGGACTTGGAAGATCTACTTGCGGAACAAGACCCGCCACACACAAGTAGGTTCCCACCTAATGTGTTGCCCAAATCCACTAGGTTCCCCTCCCCCTTTCCCTCTGTTTAAATGTGGAGATCTTCACAAAATTAGTGAGGATTTTAAAAAATTGTCATCTAAACGCAAATATGATAATCTGACACACAGACAACGGCAGGTAATAGACCAACTTAAAGCAATGCAAGACATTGTTATTAAGCCGGCAGACAAGGGGGGAACATAGTGATTTGGCCTAACACCAAATATGAGAAAGAGTCCCTTCGGCAATTAAGAGATCCTACCACTTATTCCAAATTATCTTCCAGTCCGATGTCTTCCTTTTTGCGTGAATTGGAGGTGATCCGTATCGGGGCTGTTGAAGCAAATATTATCAGTAAAAAAGGTTTTGATGGCCTTATGGTTAAAGCCTCCAAGATCCCGACATTTTATTTATTGCCTAAGATCCATAAGGACGCCTTTGACCTACCGGGACGTCCTATCGTGTCCGGCATTGGAGGTATTTGTGACATGGTATGTCAGTTTATTGATTACTATCTAAAACCTATAGTGGAAACATTACCTTCATATGTCCGTGACACGACGGATGTCCTGGCACGGATCGACGGTGTCCTTGTGGATCCACATACTCTCCTCGTCACTATGGACGTCGAGAGCTTGTATACCTCGATCGATCATTCTCACGGTCTAGATGCGGTTCACCTCTTCTTGGGGGCCTCCGACCTGGGCGGCCCTATGTGTGAGCTCCTCCTTGAGCTGGTGGACTTTATCCTTACCCACAACTTCTTTGTCTTCAAAGAAGTCTACTACCTACAGAGGCACGGCACAGCCATGGGCGCGGCCTGTGCGCCCTCATACACTAAACTCTTCCTGGGAGCGATTCCTTTTTGGTGACGGGGGCCCACAGGCCGTCTCCCATGTGCTGTGCTGGTATCGTTATATAGACGATATCCTGATGTTGTGGGATGGGACGGCCCGCCAACTCGAAGAGTTCATGAGGACTTTAAATACCAACGATTTGAATATACGATCTTATATGTGTGATGAGGTGGGTGTCGACTTCTTGGACATCCGCCTGGAGGTCGACGCTGATCGACGTATCCAGGTGGATGTCTTCAGAAAGCCGACATCCGTTAACTCCTTACTACATGCGTCCTCAGCTCATGATCCAGCCACCATTAGGGCCGTCCCGGTTGAACAATTCCTAAGAATGCGGCGAATCTGCTCTACGGATATCAAATTTGAGGCACAGGCATCTGACCTCAAAAATCGTTTTTTCACACGTGGCTATAGTCGTAGGTGTGTCAAGAAGGGATACGATCAAGTTAGGCAAACCCACGTAACCAACTACTAAACCCCTATGGAGTTAAAACAAAAGTGGATTATGGGGGACCCATAAGATTTATATCCACATACAACCATGAGTGCCGGCGAATGCGTGAGATTTTGGAGCGACACTGGCCAATCCTGGGGACTGATCCCTCTCTGGGAGCCTCTCTTGGCTCTTATCCTCGAATGACGTCAAGGAGATCTAAAAATCTCTGTGACATCTTAGTCAATAGCCACTATACCCCCACTCCAGTTATCCTTTTGGTGTTACCAATCCTCAGAAGGGGTCTTTTTCTTGCGGACACTGCTTGGCTTGCGCCAATGTCCTGCGCTGCTCCTCTTTTACCTCTGCAGACGGATCTAAGGAATTCACTATTATGCAACGTATATTTTGCGGCACTTCTAATGTCATTTATTACGCGACGTGTCCGTGCCTCAAGATATACCTTGGCCTCACTACAAGTGAACTTAGAATCTGCATCCAGGAGCACATGCGGGACATTGGCGTAGCCAAGACAGTTATGGACTCTTCTGATCTCAAGGCAATTCCTCGCCACTTTAAGACATGTCATAAGAGTGATGCGAGACAACTGAAAGTGCAGGGAATCGATGCCCTTCATCTCGGTATTAGGGGCGGTGACTATAAAAAGATTCTCGCACAAATGGAAACTAAATGGATTGTGCTACTAGACACAATGTCACCAAAGAGCCTGAATGAAGTATTAAGCTTTACCCCTTTTCTATGAGTCCTAATGTGCCTGCTTTGTCATGATCTGCAACTTCCTGTCCCTCAGTTTATCCCTATTAGGGATACCCCCTTTTTGTCCAAAGGAATGTATTTTGTTTTTATTATTTTATTTTTATGTTTTTAACTTTTTCTCACATTTTGTCATTAGTAACCTCTTATTGGTGGGACCTTATCTCGGCTCTTGAAACCCTTCCAAGATAACTACTCCTATGGAGAATGAACTTAATTTCCGGTTGGTTTGAAGAATAATATACAATATTCACTATCGAAACAATTTAGACGACATAAATCTTATGGAGATGTTACGATATGAAGAAAGGCCATATTTTGTACATTGTATAGCTATTCATATACGTATTTTTTGTATATTTATCTGTGAGATTATTCTCATATATTTGCCAGTATGATGCTTTTCAATGATATCTGCCATCATTATTATTTCTGAAAGCACTCTCTATGTTAAAATGCAGTGAATAATGCTCACGTTGAGTTTGCTATACAGCGCTTTAACAGCAACTGACGTTTCCTTTTTCTCTCCTGTCTTACTCTTATTCTCCCAACGCCGGACTTATGACAATCCATGGGTGTTGGTGCGCATCGCGTTTATGGGCCCATCTGTGTCTTAGCTGTACATGGGCGTCTCTGTGACGCCTACATGTGCATATGGGAACGGCTGTGCCCAGCGCGCATGCGCCGCCTTTTCTCCACCTTTAACGCCACTCAAAGCGCCTTTTGGCATTGGCGCGTGCGCAGTGAAAGTACCGTTCTGCCACTATAGGACCTTCAGACTTCACTGCGCATGCGCCGCAATGATTGATGCCATTTGTCGCAGGTACACATGTGACCGGGTTCAGAGGCCTATTTGAAGGTCCTTCAGACACTTCTTAACATCCCCTTGAGGAAGCGGCGTTTCCGTGAAACGCGCGTCGGGGTGTCTCTTTCCACGGACTTTCCTCCCTGCAGTCCCCCCTTCGGTAAGCCCTGATTAGCTATACCTTGCTTTAGGTTGAGACAGCTTTTTCTCTTTTTCTGACTTTGGGCCATAGGGATTGTGCAATAATACTGTGATCAGGCACATGATATTGGTCAGTTAAGATATCAACTCTTATCTGTCAGATCCACTATTCAGCTGCTCTCCATTATTATTTTTCTGTCTTAGACATGATTCATTGGGGGTATATGACCAAGGGGAATGTGCAATATTATGCTGCTCAAGTATGTTGACTTGTAAATGGGTATGAGTATGAAATGCATATATATTTTCTAATGCACTACTAAATGGTCATTTCCCTCTGTTGTTAACGCTATATAGAGGCTGTTGGCGGGTACTTGCTAGGGAGGTGGGGGTATCCCCTGTTTTGTATGTATCACTGGCATCATTCTTGTTATTATTACCCTTTTAAAACTTGATATCAATAAAAATTGGATGTTTTTTACTCTACCCAGGAGCACCGTTTGGCTCCATTTTCTCCTCCTTCAATCTGCTGCTTATTTGAGCTGGTGTATAGAGTGTGAGTGTGCTGACATGACGACATGCCACACTCCCACTTTTTGATGATGCATTTGGGATGTTTGTTATTATTATTTATATAGTGAGGGAAGGCCTGAAGATAGAGTTTTACCATCTACCACGTCAAACATTTGTAGCAACCCCCGTCAGAAGGTCAGCAGGAGAACAACTTGCCCTAGAGACAGAGAATCTGGGCCTAATGGACAAACAGGTCCAAGGCGAGGTTTTGGGCGAACATAGAGGAAGAGGATTTTATTCTCGCCTATTTTTGATAAAGAAGCCAGATGGCTCATTCAGAACCATCATAAATCTCAGAGGTCTCAATTGCTGATTTAAAAAAATAAAAAAATAATCACACTGTCCCTTTGGACCCTTCAGTGGATGTCTCCTCGGGTAAGACCTCATACTCCCCATCTACTGTTAGTCAAATAAAGAGGCAGATGCACAGCTTGAGATTGGTGGACATATAAAGAATCACAAACCCTGACACTAGGGATTATAGTTTCTTTTCTTCAAGACATAATATTTATAGCAGGATAGATTATTTCTTTATATCCCACAACTTATTAGATTTACCTACAGAGGCTGGCTTGGGTTCGATTCTTTGGTCAGATCATACCCCTATATACCTTACAATTGCACTATATTCAACTACCAGAACGGGCTTCTCTTGGCGTTTGAATGAAAATTTACTTCAAGACGCCATTTGCAAAGATGAGGAGGAACAAACCATATCTCACTTCCTATCTGACCATGGAATCGACCCAACGTACCCCTCTGTCAAGTGGGAGGCCCTAAAGAGTGTGGTGCGAGATACATCTATTTCACATGGAGCTCGCTTAAAAAAAGAGAAAATTGCTGAGCTTGCTGCCTTGTCAGATCAATTACATAGGCTGGAAATTAAGCATAAGCGAGGTCTAGATCCAAACACATTCGCGCTCCTCTCTACAGTAAGGCAAAAGATGTTTTCAATACTAGATCAGAAGTCGAGGTGCTTTAGAGAGCGCCTCAGAAATCATTACCAGCTTGGCAACAAAAGTGGCAAGTTACTGGCCAGAGCAATTAAGCCACGAAACCCTACCACATTCATCCCCTTTATTAAAAATAAGGAGGGAAGGAAAGTTTACAGCACTAAAGATATTCTTTCGGGATTTAGCGATTATTACAAAACACTATACAATATAGAGAGCCATTACAAAGACATGCTGTTCTCCTCATTTTGTCATAAAATTAGCACTTATATGCAGCGAAATAAAATCTCCCCTTTATCAGAAGATGATTTGATAGAATTAGAAAAAGAATTTTCATTAGAGGAAGTGTACGAAACCATTTGTGGTCTGAAGCAAGGGAAGAGCCCGGGCCCGGATGGGTTCTCAGCTGGTTTTTACAAACAATTCTCTACTTTGCTGAGCCCGGTGTTTTTGGAAGTATGTAAAATCTATCTCTTCAGGGGGAACCTTCTGCTCTCAAACATTGACGGCCCATATCACAGTTTTACCCAAAACTGGTAAAGACCCCTCGCTTTGCAGCAACTATCGTCCGATATCACTAACCTAGACATTAAAATGTATGCAAAGATGATTGCGAGGAGACTGGGTCTTCTATCAAAATTCATAAATCAGGACCAAGTTGGTTTTGTTCAAGGGATAGAGGCTAGACAATACCATAAGGGCCATTTCGCTGATAGATGGGGCGGGGAGGGGGAGGAATCCATGTGTATCCTGTCGATTGATGCCCAGAAAGCCTTCGACAGGGTACACTGGGAACTCATGTTCCAAGCCTTAAGGGAGATCGGCCTGGCCGAGGTTATGCTTCAAAGGGTCTCGGCTCTGTACACCTCCCCTAGTGCCCGGGTAAGGTTAATGGCTCACTCTCAGACCCTTTCCCTGTTGGAAACGGCACGAGACAGGGGTGTCCTCTCTCCCCGCTCCTGTGTATTATAACAATGGAATTTCTAGCTACCGCAATACGAAACAATCCCTCCATCAAAGGTATTAAGCATAATTCTGAGGAACATAAACTGGCTCTTTTCGCAGATGACGTGCTCCTGTTTGTCACTTCCCCCATAATAAGTCTACCAAATATCATGTCAGAACTCCATACCTTTGGCCTCCTAAGTAACTTCAAAATAAATACGCACAAATCCGAAATACTAAATGTATCTTTACGACCGCCCACGGTGGAACAGCTGAGTACAGCTTTTCCTTTTAAATGGCGCTCCGACTCTCTCACATATTTAGGCATTAAGCTAACAGCTAAAACCTTCAATTTATATGACGCGAATTATAAATCTCTTTTACATAAAACTGAACTAGACTTGGAAAAATGGCATAATCTTAAAATATCATGGATAGGGAGAGTCAACGTGATCAAAATGGATCTCTTACCATGTATCTTATACTATTTTCAAACAATCCCTATGCTTCTCCCAGTCTCTTTTTTCTCCCGTCTCAAGAGGGCAATCACTCGATTTGATTGGTCACACACACGGGCACGCTTTTCATATTTATTACTCAGCTGTTCCAAACGGAGTGGGGGACTTGGACTACCAGACTTCTTAGTGTACACCTGTGCGGCGATTGGTAACTGTATTCTAGACCTTTACCATAACAGAAACTACAAGAAATGGGTAAAACTAGAAAGTGATCTCGTCGGTCATGATCCGCAAATAATCTTATGGTCGGCCAAAGGGGGGATGGGGGGGTCTTGGGAACCTATCATTTTTAACCAGAAACATGGTCTCATTCATTAGGCGAAGGGGGGGGGGGGTCTTCAGGTCTCTACAGCACCTGGACCATTAACTCCAGTTTATGATAACCCTGACTTTCCAGCGGGCTTACAACAGGAGTTATTCTTAAATAAACGCAGAAGCATGCGACCTATCATATACAATTACATAAATCAGTCTAATATAAAATCACTAGCTGAAATATATCAGGCTGAGGACCCACCCGCAGGGGCCTGGTTTTTCCATGAATAATTAAAAAGTTTCATCAGTACAGCTTCCAAACAAGTAGATCTCTTTAGACCATTAACTTCCTTTGAGAAGCTTTGCGTCGTGGGGGGATCCTCCTGTCCACACGGTCTCATTGCTGTATAATTTGTTTCAAACAAATCAACTACCAACACGAAGCTTCCCAATATTCTTCGCTAAGTGGGAGTGTGATCTGGGGAGATCTCTAGACCAAGAGGAAAGAGACAAAATCCTTTCATTCACGCTCAGGGCGTCTCTGAATGCGGTGTCGCAGGAGAGGAGCTACAAGGTTCTCTCAAGGTGGTACAGGTGCCCGTCCATGATACACACTATGTTTCCGGTGATTCCAGATACATGCTGGAGATGTTTGAAAGATAAAGGATCGTATACACACATATGGTGGAGCTGTCCACCTATAAAGAATTTTTGGCTATCTATTTTTGATCTATATAACAGACTATCTCTGCGCAAAATTAGACCTACCATGGAATTAGATCTCTTGTCATTATGTGACATGTCAATCTCTAGATTCAAGAAGAACCTACTCAGACATTTCCTCACAGCTTCAAGGAATTTAATACCTAAATACTGGAAACAGGTAAAATCCCCTTACAGGGCAGAGTTTGTAGCACAACTTAATGATATATATCGTATGGAACAGCTGATACAACAATCCACAGGAGATTCTGATAAAATATATGATACTTGGATTCCGTGGCTGGCTTTTAGGGAGTCTTCAGAGTTGGAGGCCTGGATCTCCGGACCTTAAATAACCTTTGAAGTAGCCCTGGATAATTTTGAAACGAATAGTGGGCTCCCGGAAAGACTTGTCGTCAAACTTACAACCCAGCTCAGTCATCCATTTTTCATATGTTTTCCTCTCTGTTTCAGAGGGGGGGAAAGGGGGTATGTCAATCAGTTCCGAGCTCTTCCCTTTGGGTTGTCAATAGCCCAGAGAGTGTTCATCAATCAAAGTGGCAGCAGAGATGACGGCCTTCTTCCGTATCCAGAACAGTCATCGTTCCTTATCTGGACGACTCTCTAATAGTAGGAAGATCAGAGGACCACTGTGCTACGCAGTTGAAAGAGGTGTCAGAAGTCCTACAAGAATTGGGCTGGATTATGAACTCTCAAAAATCAAGACTACCCCCTAAGAGTGCAGACCTTCTTGGGCCTTGTTCTGAACGCTGAGCTGCAGGCTTGTTTCTTGCTCGACAACAAGGTAGAGAAGGTGGTAAACCTAACCTCGGCAGCCATAGAACTTCCACAGATGTCCCTAAGGAAACCAATGTCCCTATTGGGAACCTTAACATCCTGCATCCCAGCAGTCAAATGGGCCCAATTTCAAACCAGGCAGCTGCAATGAGAGATACTGTCGGCACAGGGATCGCTAAAAGGGCATTTAGAAGGGAGGGTAGATATTTCTTCAGAGGGAGGAACTCCCTCAGATGGTGGACAGACAGGGTGAACTTGACATCCGAGGTTCTATGGGTTAGGCCATTAAGCGTCAAAATCACGACAGACACGAGCATCTCAGGTTGGGGGGCATACCTGAGAGATTAGGCAATTCAGGGGTCTTGGGCACCTCTTGAGCTAGAAACATCATCAAATCTAAAAGAATTGTGGGTGGTAGAAAGGGCTCTAAAAACTTCCTCCATCGCCTGCTGTGTCACCACATTCGCATTATGTCAGACAACCTGGACACAATGGCATACATCAATCACCAAGGGGGAAACAAGGTACCACTCCCTAACGGTAGCAGCAAGCAATATCCTCCAGATGGCAGAACATCTCTTGTCCCTTACGGCACTACACACAAGGGGAGCGAAAAACGTTGAGGCAGACTTACTAAGCCGAAAAAGGCTGAAACAGGGGGAATGGGCCCTAAACCCCAGAGTGTTCCAAGAATTAGTCCAGCTATGGGGGTTGCCAGAAATAGATCTTTTTGCCGACAGACAACAGGAAAGTAAAAAAGTTCTGTTCTCTGAACCCCAAGGAAAACCCGTTTGCAGTAGACTCTCCCCAGATTCCCTGGGTCTTCGGGATTGCTGACGCCTTTTCTCCAGTAGAGATGATCCCAGTAGAGATGATCCCAGCGGTTGTGACGAATATCAGAAAGGATCAGGTGAGAGTGATTATAATTGCCCCCCTTCTGGCCAAAAAAACCTTGGTTTTCCCTGCTAAGGACAATGTCTCTATCAGATCCATTGATCCTGCCGGAAATCCCGGACCTTCTCATGTAGTGGCCAATATTCCTCACCTAAGTGAAGGGCTTCCATCTAGCAGCGTGAAATTTGAAAGGGCACTACTGAATAGCAGAGGATTTTCACCAGGGATAGTTTCCACCTTGCTGAAAAGTAGGAAACCCATAACAGCAAATATCTACAGTAGGACATGGAGAAAGTTCTTAGAATTTTCAGGAAAGCCATTAGGCCAAAAGCTTCCAATCGGTCCTATCTTAGAGTTCCTACAGTTGGGGACTGAACTGGGGTTGGCTATTAGTATCCTTAAAGTCCAGCTGTCTGCTTTGGGTGCGCTATCTAGTTGTAACCTTGCGGCTAATACTTGGGTAGCAAGGTTCATAAAATCCTGTGAAAGATCCAGACAAGTCTCAATCTCGAAGGTTCCCCCCCATGGGCTCCGAACCTGATATTTAGAGGCTTTGACCGAAGAGCCACGTATAGTCGTGTTAAGACAAGATCGGGCTTATCTTCCCAAAGTGGAATTAAAGTTTCATTGGAGTCCAGAGATTTTTCCTACCATCCTACTTTAATAACTCTAAGAATCGGGGAGCCCCCATACGCTATTACATACATGGCAGCATTTGAGGATTTCATCTACGCTTACCCACTGTACCAGCAGTACTCTGCCCTATGGTGAAGGTACATAGACGACATTCTGTATCTGGAATGGACATACAGAAACACTACTTTCTTTTGACAATTATATTAATAGAATCTGGCCTGAACTTAAGTTTACAATACAATACAGAACGGACAGTATCAAGTTTTTGGATACTTTAGTCTGCAAGGATGAAGAGGGTAAACTCTCGATAGATCTCTCTACCAAGGAAACGGATCGCAATAGCTTACTGCATTACACAAGTTTCCATCCCAGAGCGAATAAAAAAAGCTATCCCTAAGTCTCAATTACAAAGAGTGGAGAGGATAGTAACACAGGAACAAACAAAACAACATAGATTGGGAGAGATGGAAAACAAATTCATCACTAAGGAATACCTCACTAGGTTACTCACATTGGTCAGGAATAAAGTTGCAGTTTTAAAACCCAAGGAACTGAACAAACGCATGACGTTTGTTCACACATATCATCCGTACTCGAACAAAATACATGCTACCATCTGTAAACATTGGAGCATTTTATGTAACAGCTATCCGAATATTGTTGTATTTCAACAACCCTTTCTTCATTGCTACCGCCGTCCAACAAATTTGAAGGATAAACTTGAGGGCCGATGTAGGTTCTAAAACAATGGTACCTAAACAAACGTTTCTTCAAACGCAGAAACGGAATTTGTTCTGCTGCCTAGGTTGTTTACAACGCAATAATGTACAGAAGGGCCACCTAATAATCCATCCCCACACAGGCCAGGGCATCCCCATCAAGGTTTTTTTTTTTACCTGCGACTCTACATTTGTAATTTATGCTATTAAGTGCCCATGTGGCCTCATTTATGTCGGGGAGACCACACAAGCAGTGAGAAACAGGATCTCACAGCATAAATCCAACATCAGATGCAATAGGGTTCAACTTCGCCTCCCCTACCATTTTCACAAAATGGGACACAGGATTGTGCAGCTAACATTTCAGGTCCTGGAACAGATTGACCAGTGCAGAAGGGGCCAAAACAGGACAAAATCCTCAAGAAAAGGGAGGCGTTCAGGATTTTCACATTACAGACTTTGGAGTCTAAAGGCTTGAATAGAGACTATGATACATCAAGCTCTCTCTAAAGACTGCCTTCTACTGGAGATCGGTGTTGCATTAGATGACTGTTAGTCATATGCCATTTAATTTTTCATTTGCAGATTTCTTCAGGTGTACCGAAACGTACGTCGGGGATTGCAGTGTCCTGTGCTCACCTTAGCACCACTATGACTGGTAATTATCATTTATGGCTGATGTATATTGATTACTTTCTGCAGTGTGCCTACTGATGAAGTTGTTGCTTTATTAATTGTAATCTCAGCGCTGAGCTGTCCCTCTGAGTGTCAGTCAGATACTTACCTATCTGGACTCTTATCTAAAACTGCCCTGTGCAGTTTTCTTTTACTTCAATAGTACTTGGGCCCAACTCAGCGCTGTGTATCATGACGTATATTATTGTGATTTTGTACGACTCATGTATTGGCCTAGCGAAATTCTGACTCATATACTTATGGCTCAGCTCCTGCCATTATTCATGTGGTGCAGGTGTTAACAGGACACCTTCGTTTTTTCAGTTTGGTATTTTGGTTTCCTATTATGACCGCATACTATTCTCTATTCATGTACTAAATCTGCTCCCAGCTATGTCTCCACATGGTTGGATTATGTTTAAATTCTTCTTTTTTTCTTGTTTGAGATTTTTATAATTGTTTCAAGAAAATTAGTTTTTCATTTAGCATTTTGACTCTTGTTCCTCAGTTTTTCATACGTTAAGATGAGTCGCAGCTATGTTCCTATCTAGTTTAATTTAATAGTGGATTTCCACTCCTACTCATTTAACTAATATGTTTTGGAGGTACCTTCTGTTAGATTAAGGGAATTGTAAACAAATATCTCCCCATGCTATATAGTGATTATCAACTTCATTCTATTGCACATGAAGGTTGTCGTCTATTTTCTGCTAAAACGTCCCCTACACTCTCTAACC
>VIAB01015938.1:46397-58479 GCA_009801035.1 Oophaga pumilio | reverse complement strand
CTGGGTGGGAGATACTACAGAATGTAAATTAAAGGTCCTGGAAGTTACCCCTCTGATTTTTTTTGTCTTAGACTAAGCTTTTGTACGAGTGCATGAAAGTTTTAAAAAAATGGTTTCAAAATCTTGTGGTTTATTAAAAACAACAGACATGTTAAATGGGTTGTCCAATCTCCAAAAAAAGAAATTCTAAGTGTAAGGGATGGTATCAAATAAAAGCTGGATCTAACCTTTCTCGATCAACTATAGGCAGCATTGGTGGTCTGTATCAAGACTGGAAGAAAATATGTCCCATTATTCAGCCACCTGATCTATGGGGTATATAATTGGCTAAATGGAAAAAAAATCCAGCTCCACGTTAAAGTGAAAAAAAGCAGTTCTTTATTCACTTGATATTTCAACCACAGAGGATAAGTGTCAGCATAGATAGCGGGAAATGATGCGTTATCAATGCGTTTCAGGTGTTGCAGCACCCTTAGTCATGATAACAAACATTATACAATACAACACTTATATAGTGAAATTTAGGTGAACACACCAGTAAAACAATTAACATAATTAATTAACACAACAAGTGACAGGTGAAAACAAGCAGGATAAAATACAGAAAGCATGACAAAAAGGCAAAGAAAAAAGCTATTTTAGGAATATATTGAAAGCGCAAAAATTCTGAATTATATCATATTATTAATTTTGTAACTTTTATATAATTGGCTGCAGTGGTCAGGTGATTGAAAGGGGATTCATTGGCTGTGTTTTGGATGATGCTCCACTCACCTGATCGCTGCAGTCAATTATAGACCTCAGCAGTCAGATGACCTAAGAATGGGGCATCAATGTGGCCTGCTCTAGATCCATGTGAAGTTAGTGTCTATGACCATGTCTAATTTTATTATTTTGAAACCATCTCTCCACTTTGAAAATGTTTTTAGACGCCGGACAGCCTGCAGGTGTTTCAATTAATTAATAATGAAGGGTTCGAAGTGAACAAGTATAAGTATATCCTCCTCGTTATCCGCTTGTGTCGGTCACAGGTTATTTCATTTCCGAATGCCTTAAATTACTGAAAAGTAAAGAACAAACAATTAGGAACAATAAAATATTAAAAAAAGTTTTCAGTTATATCTTAAAGAAGAATCCAATTTTTGAACCTAACTTCTCACGGCATCTTATCCAGGTCCTATTCTTTATTGATTACAGATATTATTGATTGCATTTATCTATGGTGGTCCTAATATTATACAAGAGCTCCACAAGGGTATAAATCTATAATTGTTGGGGGGTTTACTGCTGGGAACATAAGAATCAGTAGAATGAGGGTACTAAAATCCCTTGTGTGAATGGAGTGGTAGTACTCATGATCACTACTACTATCCTTTCACTACTTTCCAATTGGTAGGCACTGGATTTATTGTAGTGAACCACATCTAATATTTATGGGGGAACGGTAGAAAAAAATAGCAAAACCAGCAAAAAGGATCCTTAAAATAACAGAAGTTTAATAAAAACATCCATTACATTCCAAACCATCACCCTGAAAACTGCAAACGCATTTCAGACGTCTTTAATCATTGCATGCAATGATTAAAGACGTTGTCTGAAATGCGTCTGCTGTTTTCAAGGTGATGGTTTGGATTTTGATGGATGTTCAATAAACTTCAATTTGTTTAAGGATTGTTTTTGCTGGATTTGCTATTTTTTCTATTAGGATACTTGACGAACTACAAGGTTCTCCGTACAATGATGACTTCCTACCTCAGGCGAGCTGAGGTTTTGACAATGGCAAGTCTTTGCTCTTGGGCACCACAAGTTCAATTTTTACATGTCCATAGAAGTTACGGGTAGGCAGTGCCAGATGTGTTCGACCTCCACTTATCCCCTCATTCTCTCTACTGATATAGCCAAAGCCTTTGGTGAAGCAGAAGATGCTAGATAAGGTGATAGGCTGAGGCAATTGTTCATTTTGATCAGGAAGTCAGGGCCATTCATTTTCCATTGGATAAATATTTTTGGTCATTTCAGAATGAATGTTATACACTTACCAGTGATATAAATGGCAGTAAATTTACTGTCTAGGGAACCAGCTGTGTTCACAAACTCTACAAGCATGTTCCGTGTTGATGAAATCAGAGGTAAGATTGGCCCAAACCCATAGGTCTTCTCCAATAGGACTGGTGATGATTTAGTAAGACCATCATACACTTTAACATAGTCAGTGGAAGCGATGTTAAGATAGACAAACTGCAATAAAACCTAACACAAAACCAAAAAGTGCCTTTAGTTTGGAATAAACTGCAAAAAAAATCCAAAATATCTAATTCAGTAGGAGAAAAGCCAGCACTCCACCTCTCTTGAGAAAACAAACATCTGAGGTATTTTGGACCTAAACTTCTTTAGCTAAGCTATGATTAAGGAAGATTACTTACAAAACATGTCAGATGTTTGACAATCTGTTCTCAGTGGTTTTAACACATATGAAATAAAGTTACAAGAAATATGGAATTTTCTCAAGAAAGTCAAAGTGCTGACGTTTCTCTTACTGGATTATATTGACGAGCTCTAATTAAGATGCTGAGCACCCTGAATGAACCCATTACAGGTGTGGCTAGCTGTTGGTTTTCTTATGTTAAAAGTATCTAATTGATATGTTTGTTTTGCTTGTTTTTTTATTTTATCTGTATTCATGAATTTCACCTTCAAGTATGGGACTTGAATAAGCCAGAGGCAGTTTCCATCACCTTGGTTTGCCAATAAACTGTTTCCGAAAAGAGATCCTGAGGCCGTCACCAGCTTTGTTCTACAAAGGTCTTTTTGTGGTGTTATAAATGAACAACGTTAGTGACAGTGTAAATTTAACATCAAATAACGGAGTTAAAAAGAATTTAAGATTTCAGAGAAGACATCAGGCAAAGAAAACTTACTGCACCCATAGTTGGCATTAATTTTCATCACGTCCACACTACTCATTCCCGATCTCTGTCCAACAGGCACACTAGAATAAGGTTTCGGGATTATAGTAGGCAAAGTCAACAATTTGGAAAAGGCAGACCTGTAGAGAGAATAAATGAAGATTTTTTTGCAATATTAATGGGATTGTAAACTTTTGCAGGTTGTCACAAAATTGTACTTAATGGTTAATATAAAAAAAATGACCTGGTACATATATTCATTAGATTTCTTTTTATAACAGACAATTTTTTGTCATGTAAAAAAATCATACGAAGAAAAATTTCATGCTTAGGATCATTGTGCTGAAATCTGAAATTCATCTTCAACATTTAGGAACAGTATGAAGGTTTTGTTGCCAAAATCACTGATATTAGGAACTGTTCATCATTCCCGCCACCTTGCCTAAAGCCCAAGTTCCAGTTGCTGAAAAATGTCCCAGAAGCATAATGCTGTCTCCACCATGATTCACTGTGAGTATTGTGTTCTATTGGTGATGCGCAGTGTGGGCTTTATGCCAAATATTCCTTTTGGAGCTATGGCAAAAATGTTCAACCTTAGTCTCATCAGACATCACATAATACATTTTACCACATGTTTTGGCAGGCTTGATTTAGTTTTTGGTAAAATGTAGCTGGACTTGAATGGGTTTTTTTTGGTAAGAAAGTATTGTCACCTTATCCCACAGGCCATACATGTAAAGAATATGGGAAATTGTTGCCACATGCAGAACACAACAAGTACTTGCCAGAAATTCCAGCAGCTCCTTTGATGTTGCTATACGCCTCTTGGCAGTCTCCCGGACCAATTTTCTTTTCATGAATTTTTGAAGGACTTCCTGCCCTAGGAAATTTCACTGTTGTGCCAAATTTAAGCCTGTACTCGATGACATCTCCACAGTGTTCCATGGTAAATCTAATGCATTAGAAATTATTTTGTTCTCTTCTCCTGACCAAAAACTTTCAACAATGAGACCCCTTTGCTGTGTTGTAAGCTGTTTAGAGACCATGGCTTTTGCTGTAAAATTCAACTTAGAAAACATCAGAAAAATTCTCCTGGAAAGCTAAACTTTACTTGGGGTTAATCGGAATCCCTGTAGATGAAGGCAGCTGCATACTGATTACTGTGTAATATGAGGGTAAATGTGATTGGCTAATTCTGAACACAACCACATTCCCAATTATAAAAGGGTGATCACACTTATGCAGCCACATTATGTTAGTTTTGTTTGTTTGTTTTTCTCTCCCCTCAAAATGATGTCAGTTTTTCAATGGATTTGTATAGATTATGAGTGACATTAACGGTGGAAAAATTTGTGAAATGATTCTGGTAGGACTCTTTTTTACATGACAAAATCCTAGAATTTTAACAGGGGTGTGAAGACTTTTTTCCACTGTAAACATTTCACATAAAGGGGTTGTCACTTAGTGTACATTTAAGGAAAGGGGGTACATGGGGCGTCAGAAAGTCACCTAGTTTAGGAAAAGTTTAAAGCTTGGTCTGATGCTGTGACATGGGGTTAGAGAAATCCAAATTGGGTTGACATATTGCAAAATCACTATGCAAAAAACAAGCTAACAAGTAGATTGGTACAGTTTTCAAATTGACTTTAGCTAAAAGCATTATGCTAATGTTTGTGTGTTTATATAGCAAAAGCGGGAATAGCAATGAAACTGCACAGCCAAATTAGTAATTATAAGGAAGCAGCGGAGTGGATTTTAATGTAAAAAGTCTCCTTAAAAAATATAAACAACATTTTTAAAATCTTTTTTACAATTAAATCATTTTGCCTTTGTAATGATCCAAATTTTTAATCCAGTTTAAACAGAAAAAAATGCAAATTGCTGATTATTTTTTTAAATAACCCCTACAAAATTATGAAAAGTTAATCAATAAACTGTGTGCCTCAATAAAAAATACAACCTCTCTATTAAAAAAGGTTATTGGTCCTAGAATGCATAAAATGAGCCATTTCTTAATGATTTTGACCTTCTGAATTCAAATCTGACATTGAAATATTTTAGTTTGCTCTTGTTTATATGATATCAAAGAGTTTTCATTTTATTGCTACATATAATTAATGCATAAAAGTTTCAGTACTTTGAAACATTATTATTTTTGCAATTATAGAGATGCACGATATTTTGTTATGTCAATTTTCTGATATTTATTTAGAGGAAACTTGGCAACAATTGAAAAAACTAAAACGTGTCTAAACACTATTGTGAATAATAAAGTTACAGAAATTGTACTACAAAATTTGGTCGGCATTCAGTAACAACTCTTTTTGCTTGTCTCTTGTACTCCTGCATCAGGTCATCTCTTACAATTGTACAACAGTAATCTGCAGCATTGATGGATTCCATTTTCCTTGATATCTTTTCTCCATAGCCGCAATATCTCACAGTGCTCGTCGCTCACTTCCTTCCTGCTCCATAAATTGTAGGTTTCTTGCCCAGGAGAGGTGTCTCATCAGGACAGGGACCCAACAATGGAGGATGCCTTGACGCTGGCTGTTGGGCTCACATCTTTTGGCCAATCTATGCGCTAAGTACCTTCTTTTTTACAGTAATTTTTCACAGCAATATCGCAGTTTCATTTTTCCAATATTCCATATGCACATAATGTAGCATTTTCCTATTTTTTATGGCAGTAATGCAGTTCCAATTTTCTAAAGTTATCATTCTTAGCAATTCAGGGTGCAAATTAATCTTTACTCATCGCTCACTGCCCCCGCAGTTTGGTGAACAAATGTCTAGATGCGAATGTAAGAAATTAGTCTTTAAGGACATGTTACAACCAAGATCCATATATGTTTTGGGAAGATTTCCCAGACTCTTCATAGTTATCTGCTTTTGTGTTTCCCAAAAATTAGTTACCAATAATGTGAATGCTACCCATGCAGCCTTTTCCTTGCCATGTAACAAAGAGAGAAACTCCTCATCTTGAAGAAGCTTACGAATCTGAGGTCCAATAAAGACTCCTTCCTTTATGTTTGCTTCACTCAACCTTGGAAATTTATCAATGAGATACTTGAATGTTTTTCCATTTTTATCCATTGCCTTTACAAAGTTCTTCATTAGGTTCAACTTGATGGGATGAAACAGGCTGGACAGACATCTGTCTGGGATGATTTAGAGAATCCTGCTTTGAGCTGGGGGTTGGACCAGATGGCCCAGGAGGTCACTTCCAACTCTACCATTCTATGATTCTATGATTCTATCATATGCAATGGTGGTAAAAAAAAATCTTATGTTGGTCAAGGTCAACAACTGCTGGATACAGGACTTTTTTACTCCCTGGCTGAAGTGAATGTCGGCAAGCTCAGTCTTTTTTATTGCAGTGATATTCTCTTGCATGACTCTCCCACTCACACAGAAAGCAGCAGTACTTTGTGTATCCACCCTGGAGACCAAGTAAGAGGGCAACCACCTTTAAGTCACCACAGAGTGGACAAAAATGTTGGTCATAGTTCAGGCACCTCAACAGCTGTTTCATGCTGCTTTCATGTAGACAACATAATTATTATTATTATTATACATTTATATAGCACCATTTATTCCATGGCGCTTTACATGTGAAAAGGGGAAATATAGACAAGTACTATCTACTGTATATATCTCCTATATATCAACTGTAATTGAAGGTATCCCATTGCCATTATGCAGCAAGACGGTTTTAGCCTTGTTTTGGATAAATCTATGAAGAGCCTTCATTCCTCTGGATTATGACTTATCTTCAGAGCTTCCATTAAACTGTTGATGTTCTTGCATGCCACAAGATCGCACTACATGAAGAAAGTATTGGATAAGATTTTTATCGCGTTTGTGGAACAAAGAAATACGAACACCACCTGCTAGGAGATTCCACTGCTGTAGCTGGGAGCCCAAGAGCTCAGCCTTACTCTTGGGCAAATCCAAATCTCTAACAAGATGGCTCAGTTCACTTTGTGTTATAAGGTGAGGTTCAGCTGAGGATGCTGACAGAAAGTCCGGGTCATGAAAGGAAGATACTTCATGACACTAAGCCCCTCTTCTTCCTCAATTGACTTGACTGAAAATGTTTATGATGCTTTAGGAACTGGCAGTTCTTCTTTGTGGTACTGGGCGTATTGCAGATGGAATGTTTGGATACTGTAAAGTCCACTACTTCTTCTTTGAAACTCCTTTCCTAATGTGGGGCCTCATGCAGAAACAGCAGTTGGTAGTGTAATCAGTTGGCTCTCTCCAGATCATTGGGACTGCAAAAGGCATTGATTCCCTCTTCTCATGCAACCATTGGGTAAGATGTGATGCACATCTATTGCAGCATATGTGGAGCCCAACTCTTGTCTTGATCTATTCTGCAGCCAAAATACAGGTTGCAGGCTATCCTTATCACGGTAGTGAACTTTCACCTTTGTGACGCAAAAGTGACTTTCCGCATACGTTGTAAAAGTAATCCATTTTTTTAATGCAAGAACGAGACAAATCTGAGAAAACATATAGAAACATGTCAATATGCTAAGAAATCCTAAAACTGTATACCTTACACAGAGATCACTTATAAAAGTAGGTGATGCCACTGTAATTAGGATTACGTCATCGGATGTGATTTGGAATTTTTTGATTGGTCACCCTAAGATGATAGAATAATGAAGACTCAAGAGACTAAATAGATTATGTAATAGACGAGCTACTAACAATGCAATAATGATGATGATGACATAATAAAGACTCAATTTTTCTATAAGCCTGAATGAATGATAATCTTCTCTAACTAATTATAACCTTCTTTGGATCTCGAAAATTAGAGCAAATTTAAGCATCATAATAATTTTCAGCAACATAAAATTAGTTAGGTTTTCGTTGTAATGATGACTAATTAGAGTACCAAGGGGTTGCCAACAAGTCACTAGCTCAAATTGTGCATACCTACACCTGAGCTTTGTACACTCCTAAGAAATAATTCTAAAAATACCATGAATACAGGAGTTCAATTTTCCCCAAAAATTTTGACAAGAAAAATAACAGTGCGTGACAGTATAGTATAAAATAACAGTAGGTGGAATAAGGTACAAAAAGGAACATCTATCATCTGGACTTACCTGTGGTAATGCAGCACTGATGTGTAATCGTAGGGAATGTTAAAGGTGTTTCCATCATTGACTTCAAAATTCTCCCAGTTATCTGGAAGAGATTAGAACAATGGTATCACATATGCATGCAACCAAATGTGAGGATTCAGCAGCTTCTCTCAGGAGACAATGAGTGGCTTTATGTACAAGGTTCCTACAACCAATATCAACAGAGGACTGACCATCAACATTTGTAAAACTTCTCACCTTGATCTATGTTCTGCCATAAGATGTCAATGTAGTCATCCCTGTCCATTCTGGTATGTTCATGGAAGAACCCAATATTGTGCATAGCTTCATGTTGTATCACACCGTACACCATGCAGCTTGGTCTGGCCAGGCTTACGGTCTGCTTTCCTGAAATTTTCCCAATGAAAGACCAGCAGCTACGAATAATAATATATATGTATATATATTTCAGATTATAATCTTGATCAAATGAATATTTATCTTGGAAGATGTCACACATCTTATCCTGCACTAATACTACATTCCAGAAAATGATGGCAAAAACTTCAGTAGATATTGTAAAATTGGTTCAAACAGAAAGTAGAACAGTTGAACCAATTATGTTTCTTCTTACATTTCCAAGTAGGCTTTTAAAATCCAAGACTGAAATCTGAATGGTTAGTTTGAGCAACAATTTCTATTGTTTCAGTTTCGAAAAATAAATAAAACCCTTAACCAAAGCAAATCTGAGAATAATAGGTAATTCAGGTGAGCATATCTGTGTCTTACGTTGGTCCAATTATAATTGCTCCGTCTGCTCTCAATGTGCTCCACAGACCTCTCATGGACTCATTATTAGCAGGGTGCCATGGCATATGGCCTATTATTATGGCCATGCAGACCATTGATTGGAAAAAAATTGTAAAATGTACTAATCTGGTCCGTTTTATAGAAAAGAATATTGCAGGCAATAAAAAGGCAGCTTTGGCACCCATACCTGATGCAGATGTAAGCAGGTGCGGGAATGCAGTAACGCAGGGATTCCAGAACAAGGCTGTATAACAAGGTTGCTTAATGGGTTAACAAAAAGGATGGCAATGGTCTCCTCGCAAGGAGCTAGTAGCATTAAAAAATGAATAGTAACAGGGGGAGTAAACAATGGGTTAACATGACAGTCTGATATGTAAATGGCACTTATCGTGGTCTTCTCTGGTCCTCATCCAAATACAGTTACCAGCAACGGCCAGCGTCGTGTCCTCAGATGAATTTCAGAAAATCACTATCCAGCTTCTGGCGGCAACGGGCGGTCACCGGTTTTACCCATTGAGCCCCTAGTACATAAATCTGTACAGCCGAAGTGGGGAGCGCTGCAGGAGTCTCTGTCCAACACTTATGCTGCTGCTACACGTCTATCAGCAATGGGGAACGCACCTCGGGGTCCAGCACCTGGCACCCGCTCATCTGCATGAGCACAGCCCTCTGCCTAGCTGGGCGTGCAGCACTCTGCGCACTCATTGTCTTACTGGAACATTCGCCTAGGCTCTGCGGGGGTACGGCTCCGTGCTGTTTCTCATGCTGCGGCGTGCGCTTCACGCCTGCTTCTGCTCGCGTTACCAGCGGGAAATTTCTGTCTCTTTCCCGCGCTTCCTGTTCACTGCCCGGCCTTGCCATGCCCCCTCTCACAGTGTTATGGGACCTGTCTGGTTCCCCATTGCTTCCCCCTGGCAACACTGGATGCAATCCTGACAGTTCCATACCCGGCATAACACAGGTACCCGCAGCCCGGTCTTCCTCCTTACACAGACAAGCACATGAAGGTAACCATTGACCCATTCATTTCTACAATTTGTGATCGTGACTGACCCATATTTAAATAAGGCATCCTAATAGTGATTCTGGCATCACAAGAAGCTAACTGATTTGGGGGAGTTATCCCAATATTCTGAGAGGCTGAGGTTATGTCAAGACTTCAACTACATCTGTGTCCTCAGAACACAGTAGGGAGCTGACAGATCGTTGTTTCACTATTCCACTTAGGTAGAACTTGGGGTGACGCGTGGTGTCCAGCTCTCTCTCCCCCATGTGATTTACCTCCCGGGTGGTCTTCTGCATCTGAGCGGTATGTGCATATATGCCAGTCTCTTTCATATATACGTATGCTATATGCAGCTAGGATTCTAAATTGCATGATTTGTTTTTGGTATGCACACGTCTTATACATTAGACCAGGTTGATTATATAATTGGGGGATATATAGATGCATATACTTGTATCATTTATTTCATTGTAATTACATATGATCTTGAAAATATTTGAGCTGTGTATCCGCGTCCCTTGCACCTCTGTGTTTATGTACACCATATGTGTTATCACCTTGTTCATCTGTCCCCTTTTTGATATACAATAAAGAAGATATATTTTTTACTATATATGGACTATTTGTCACTTGCTTTTCTTCGTTCCTTAGGTAGAACCTGAAGGTCCTGCGAGTCACAGGACTTTCAGGTCATGACAAGCTTTCGTAAGACTAGAGACAACAACACAGGAGCAGCAAGCAGGGATGTGATAGGCAAGTGTAATACTTCTGTTAGGAGATCATAATGTATGCAAGGGGGACTTTATGGATTTCATACTGTGTAGGAGGAACTTTGAGGACACCATACTTTGAGGGGGAGACTTTGGAGCCATCATACTGTGTGGGGCAATTTTGGTGAAATGATTCTGTGTGCAGGTGGACTTTGGGGACATTATACTGTGTGGGGGGACTACAAGGACATCATAATGTCTTGAAGGACTGTGAGAACATCATACTGTGTGGTGGTGCTTTGAAGATATTGAGACGCCCGCCAGGGCCGTGGGGTACTCGGCACCGAGCCCGTCGACTTCTATGGGGGATGTCACGGGCAGCCACGGCTCGGTCCGTGGCCCTGGGCGCTCACCAAAAATGGGGATATCTACAGGGGAATAAATGTTCGTATGATGATTCGTGACGCCACCTGCTGTATCTGACCAGGGTGACCAGCGCTGCTGTGCAGGTCCTCTGGAAGGGATGGTGTTGTGCAGCTAGATGTGAAGTCTCCTACAGATGAGACTGTGTCCTTCCAGGGCAGGTAGATGAAAGATGTAGCAATGGTGCAGAGGGATGTAGCAAAGGGGAGTGTGCGTCGCTGGAATAATCAGGGAAACAGTTCTGTTGCAGTTTCAGAGTTTTACTCACAGTCTGTTGCCAGCAAGACAGATACAAGCCGGGCGCTGTGTCCTCCAAGAGAGTGGTCCAGCAACCTTCAGGTAAGTTAGTCACACTTCCAAAGACTCCCCTTTCAGTATGTTCCTTTCCGGCTTCTTCTCTAGGTGCTAACTCTCCTTACTTCCATGCACCACGCCACCACAGAGCCCTCGGACAAGGGAGTATTGGGCCCTTTCAGTTAACAGACCAGTGCAAATGTTCTGCACGTACTTGACCCCTAAGCTTCCTTCCAGTGAGATTATGGTGGCTAGTGCCCCCATGAAGTGACCACTGTTGTCGGTGTTACTAGCGGAGCTGAACTTTCCCGCTAATCTTGGGACCGTTCCCCGATGTTTGCCTGGTCCTTCCTTCAGGATGGTGGCACAGCTCCACTTGCTGTCTCGCCCTGGACCCTTTTGCTCTCACAGCAAGGCTCCCTGAGGTGGACTCAGAGGAGCAGCAGGACAGTCCAGTACCCACACACTGACTGACTGACTCAAAAACTGAACTCTAAACTAACACGCAGCCTAAGTGCTGCCTAAGCTCCACCCAACAACTAGCTACACACTGTTCTAACCAGCCTGAGTCAGACCATCCTCCCGAAGGGTCTGCCTGTGCTCAGCCAGCTTAGTGTATGTTGGATGCAGGTGGTGGGAGTCAATGGGGTGCTTCTTCCTTACCTGAGAGTCAGATGTCACACCGCTGGGTGCGATGCAGCATCTCTGTGCCGACTGGACCCTCAGGGCGCCACAATATCATACTGTATGGTGGGTGACTGTAGAGATATCATATTGTGGAGGGGACAACTGTACAGTCATGGCCAAAAGTTTTGAGAATGGCACAAATAT